>DWGR01004203.1:0-11360 GCA_018247715.1 Heliconius burneyi | reverse complement strand
AGGTAGTGAATTATTACATATTCTTATATTATACGACCTGAGTAATATATATAATAAGCGCGTCTATCTCCACCTTAAAGGCCGGCAACGCACCTGTAGCTCCTCTGGTGTTACATGGGAACGTGGGGGGCGGTGATTACTTCTCAGGTGACCCGTACGCTCGTTTTCATTGTCTTTTTCCATATAAAAAAATAATTTGTTCACTCTGATAACAAGGCAACTCGTGGCGTTCAGTTCCGCCACTTACGAACAATGCTCATTAATTACGATTTCCTTTAAATTATTTTATATATATATTTCTTCATTATACTATAATTTTAATTGAAATCCTGTTCACTCTAGTCCCAAAGGCAAATCTCGTAACTGAAATAAAATATTTTTAAACAATGCTCCTTTATAAAACGCTACAACAATTTTCATTATAAATTTTCATAAAGCCTTGGTATTTGTTTTTCTCGGACACACTTGAATGTATCACGTTAGAACAATTACACAGCGACCCCCGAGGCTGGTACAAAGCATTTACTTCTCTCGCAAAAGATATCATTCCACGATATACTATCTCTGTAGACCGCTTGCTGTTTGTGACATAATTATTTACTTACTAGGTCTTAATATAAAAAGTCATATGAAACTGATGCCTGCTATGCATACAATTTATATATAACTTTTGTAATAAAAGGTTAAAAAGTATTATTCTTATTCAATTTCAAAATGTTGTTAAGGCCAGTCGTGGCGCAGGGACACAAAGTGTGACTGTAAAACCGACTGGTTGTGGGTTCGATCCTGACTTTAGGAAATGAAATGTTTATTTAAATTTATATTTCCATTTCTTCGCTCTGGTGTTGTGGCAAAGCGCGGCGTTAACTTCTGCCACACGCAATGCCTACTTTCAGCAGAAACCTCTGCCTACCCTGCTGTTTGCGGGATACAGCGTGAAGATGATTATTTTTCAGTCATTTTACTTTTATAGGACTCGTTTACGTGTTCTCATCTTGTCATTACATTCTCATGTAAGTAAATTAGTGCATGGTTTAAAAGCGAAAACGGTAATTAAATAGAAACACTATTTTAAAGCCTAAATCTACCATTATCGTACAGTTATCACAATTCATACAAACCTTCTAAATAAAATTCAAGTATTTCTTTATAAAATGCCTCTTCACCGTGAACCTACTGTGTTTACTTGAATATAATTTTACCTTTCACCATTTTATACAATAGATAGAAAACAGCCTTTTTGTATTCATAGGTTTTATACGTAAGTCCCTACAGGACGCGCTATCAATCAATTCTGTTTCATATAAAATCAGGGTTATTCTATTACGTTGTTGGCTTTTTCTTCTATTGTTACTTGAGATCTTTTTATTTGAACGGTCTTCTCGGAAGTTTAGCTTTATGCTGTATCCTGCAGCAACACACACACGCAGAGTAAGGTATAAAGAAGCTGGGAACTTAGTTTTAAGATACCCCGTTTGAACTAAGACACTTCCGTCCTCCATTTTCCGTCGAATTCTTGACATTATTACATGTTGAGTGGCGTACTCATTCCCTCGAAAATATTTCATTTTCTCGAGTGGGAATAGAACCCATTCACTCGCGCTAACACGTGCACGCATGTCCCACTGCGCCACAACTGACCTCAAATACGTCTGGTCTTAATGTACATCCTTTTGTTTCTTGGGTCTTGGATTGACAATATATATTTTGTGCAAATAAATTTTAGGGGATACCATACCCATATCCCACAGGTAGTAGATACCAGATAGATTAATAAGTACAAATAAAAATAATTTGAACATAATACAAAAAAGAGACTAAAATTGAGATTAAGTTTTCCACATTAAGGTACGAATATTCTCATACGTAATAAACGAGAGTATTTACATCATAAACGACACATTTCAACATTCACCTTGAAATATGCTACAAATTGTTCTCTTAGAGATTTTCACGATTTTGTTCGTACATTTTGCTTTGAGGTCACATGTTTGTTAGTACATTTACGAAAGTTAGAGTGCCGCATAGACGCCTTTAAACCAAATCAAGTAATGCCCGAGAATAAATCTCTTTAATTTACATTAATCTATTAAAAAAATTAAAAGTCAAGTTTTAAATAACCATTGGAATATGCCAAAAAACAAAAAATATCTATTTGTTATAGATATTTTTAGCTTAAAATTAGTTAAAATATAAATAATAATAATATATATCTACCAACTTAATTTTACATAAATGTATAGAACATATAATCGTTACCGATTATATACTCCTATAAAAATATGGAAATAATTTCTTTATAACTTCTTAGCAAGCAGTAGCTACATACAAATATATTACTGAAACAACAATTTATTTTGTTTTATTTCACGTCTAACAATTAAATATCCTCCTACATTTTCCTTATATTTTTCCTAAAATAATAAAGTAACCGTTGATACTCGCAAGCAAATATTTTTCATCAAGCTCACTTTTCCAGCATGAATATAACAAGAAAATAACGAAATGGGCTTTTTCCAGTTCTCACAAACGAAAACCGAACGTTCCTTTTTTCAAACATCTATCGAAATTGCTTCAATCAATATAAGATACACAGGGATTCTATTTCGCCTGTCATGCATGGAGTTATGTAGGTAACTGTCGACAGATTTAGCTGTTGGCTATATATCGGACTTTTTTTCAGTTAACCTAGTGTTAAGATACACCGTTCCCCATATTCCCTATTCGAGGCATTGAGTGGCGGATCTCAACGCCGCGCTTTGCCATTTTATCATAGCGGCAACATGAAAATATTAATAAATAATAATTTATATCCCCGACTGGCATACGAACCCACACTTGACGCGTTTGAAGCCACAATTGACATGATTGTCAATCGAACCCACAACTAGGCTCAGATGTTAAAATAACTATTATCTAATTTAGTTATTTAACTATTAAGCCTGTTCACGCAGTGTAAAGTCACTAAAGTGTGCTGCAAACTTATGTTTACAGTATATTAGTATTAGAATATGAAAACAATCAAGTAGTTCAAACGGAAGGAGCCACGGGCAGGTAATGTCGTACGATACTAGAACCATGAGGCTTTTTGCAACTAAGTCAATTGACTTTCAGATTTAATTAATAATCCATTTAATTTATGTTCCAGCGTAAAGCTAAAAGAGAATAACAATTTTTACAATACAACCCTTTAATAGTTACGTTTAAATACAGATTAATAAATATTTAAAACAAAGTTAATTCCAAAAATATCCCTAATTAGACATCATAAAGAAAGTAAGGCGTTTAAACTTCGCGGGGAGTAAAATTTATTGTCTCATTAATTATTGTAATAAAATAATTATAACAGAGACCAGCCCCGGCAGCTGCGCCATTCTTTTGAAGTTAGGTTGTAAGACTGCCGCATGTTTAATTAATTTTATAAAATACCCGAATGTTTGAGTCGTCAGTGTGTTTTACGATGGTTTTGAATTTAAGCAGTTTGTGATGTAGAAATATGTGATAAAATGTCAACATTTGCCTAAATCTAAATTTAATTACACATTTTACATTTACATAATAATTTACACAATAATTCAAGATTTTAAAACGGCCAGTCTTGGCACAGTGGCACAATAGTGTGATTGTAAGCGCGACATGTTGCGAGTCCGATTCCTACTGGACGAAATGTAACACTAAGCATTTTCATATCTTGTCAGTATCAGTACCTACACTGCTGCGTGCGGGATAGAGCGTGAAGCTGATCGTCACTCTTGTGTGGAGGTAAAAGCGAGGCGTTGAATTTTGCCACTCAACACGCAATGCTTACACAGTTCGGCGGAAAGTAAGCAGTGAGCATGGCTAAAGACCTAAAAGTTGTAATAAATATTTAGATAAATACGAAAATCTGATTTTTTTTCCCAAAACCACTAAATATCTCAAATACCTTACATCCAATTTTCCCATCTTCATTACTAAATATAAAAGCAATTTTACTTCCCGATGCCCAAATATTCAGCTTAAAGAATGTTGCGTGACCTCTAAGCAATCTGTTAAAAAGGGATTCGAGGCATTGGCCACTTAGGCTAATGGTGGCAGTTTTCTAATACTCTTGTAGAAAAGACCATTTAGATGAAGATTGGGCAGTCAATAAGTTAGTGAAAATAAAAAAAAATCTCTTCATTTGTATTTGCATCATGTAATATAAATTCACTGCTAATATAGACTTTATAGATATTGTAGATTGATTGTTAGAGGTCAGTCACGGTGTAGGGCAAGCATGTGACTGTAAACGCAACACTCGCAAAAGATTGTATGGTCGTTGTTAGACAGTGGCTAACGGAGTGTCTTAGCACTAGGTTCCCTTTGCCTACCCTGCTACAGGCGGCATATGGCGTGAAGCTGAAAAAAAAGTGGTATGTGAAACAGAGTCTCTCCAATCCGTATTTCATATCACTCTCCATTACGCCATGGCGTATAATCATATCACTCTAAATTACACCTCAGCACATTGCGCGGAAGGTGACGGAAACGGAAATGACGCAATTCTCTCGTGTAGATTTATGTACCAACAAGAACAACTGTCATGTACAATTGTTATGAAGTTACATTAGAAATAGAATTGTATCCTTGGGAGTGATTATACCCACCACCATATGTGTTTTGAGTAAAAAAATATTTCAAAGTACAAGGCAAGTCGAAAACAAAAATTTCTTGTAAGTAATATTCTTAGTTTTCTTTAAACTATTTAGTGTAATGCATAGAATAAAAGGAAGTAATCTTTTACATTGAAATTCAAAATATTTTAAACCTTTCAAGTGCACTTTCTAGAAGTTAAACTGAATAATGGCTCTGTTTGACTTCATCAGAATTGAAATTTCCGCCAGAACATTTATCAGGCGGTGAAACTTGTTTCAATGAATTTGTTATAATAACGTACCTACTATAACATTTATTGCGTATATTTTTCTTCCTCTACTTATTTATATCAAGCCAAAGTTCCCGTTAGAAAAGCTTAAATATTTTGTTGTATATTTTTCTATGAAAATAAAAATATATAAACCTGTTTACTGTGTTAATACGTTTTAATGTTACAAATTCAAGAATGTTTTAGATTTTTACATTCAATAAGAACAAAAAGAACCAGCAAATACATCGTGGTCCACTTAATCTTCATACACTTAAAACATTTTGCATCAAGATAAAAAATCAATACCTGACTACCTGTTAAAAGAACATACATATTTCTTCTAATGAAATTTGTATCTACATTCACAGCATTCTCATAAATTAATTCCAAATGCTGGCGCAAGTAAAGAACAAAGAAACTGTAAAACACTTTATATGGAATGGAAAAACACATTTAACGCATAATAAATAATTTTTATTTATATGAATACTGATAGTTTAATAAATAACATTACAGAAATTCTGCAAAATATACGGAATCTCAGCATCAGTATGAAAGAAATATAAAATTTCGAATATTCGCGAAACGCGACAAAATTTGAACATTTAATGATATAACTTTGCGAGGCTTCCTTTAACAATTTATAATTTAAATATTTTAATATCAAAGGACATTTTAAATGGCAATTGTTTTTTTTCAACTTATATTTGTACATTTATATATATTGTAATAATAGGCGAGCGTAATTCATATTCATTCAAGGGTTCTGTATTATAATTTAATAAGTTCTTTAGATAACAAAACATATATTTGTTTTTTTTATTATTTGTGCCGCTTGTGCCGTCGTGGCGCAGTGGCATAAGGGTGTGACTGTAACGGGAAGGTTCTGGTTTCGATTCCCACTAGAGGAAGTGAAATATTACAACTCTTTCTTATTTTAACTCTTAGTAAAATAAAACATTTATATTAGATTTATAGATTATAAATTTATCCCTTACAAGAAATAGACTAAGAATTGTATGATGTAGAATAGTTACCTATAATATATAAAACTTGCTTTAGACGCAGAACCCTAAACAATGAACTGACGTTTTTCATGAATTTGGTAAACAGGAAAACATATTTCTTTTGAATTATCCATTATTAATATAGAGCGAATACATATTGTTCCTTTTCCTTATTTTCCGTAGAGACAGTAATTTTCTTTCCTGAAATAAAAGAAAATTTGTTAGTGACTTCTGAGCTTCACCCACATTATAAAACGATATTCGACGAATATTTTAAAATTATTATCAATATAAGACTGAGGTTAAAATAAACATATCAGGGTATTTTATAAAAGTTTTTTCAAATATCTGCAGAGTCCGTATCTTTTATCCCTATAATTTTTATTAAGTTAAAATTGTAATTTAGTTTATTTTACTTAATTTTTTTTTATTTTATCAGTTTTTTAGCATTTCGTTGTATCCCGCTCACAGCCGGGTAGGCAGAGGGAGTTTAGTGTTAAGACACTTCGTTCACCATTTTCCGCTGAATTCTGGAGGTATTGCGTGTTGAGTTGAACGCAACGCCGCGTATTGCCTCGATGCCCTGGTATCTACTAAATGAAAATATCAAATAATTCACTTCCACGAATGGAAATCTAACCCACAACCTTTCGCGTTTATAGTCACACTTGTGCCCCTGCGCCACGACTGTCATCTGTCTGTATTTCTCTCTCGCTCTCAGCTTCACACTTCTATAATAGAAGTAATATTAAGAGAAGAAGAAGAATACCTGGTACAGGTGAGATACGGTAATTAGTATCTCACCTGTACCACGTTGAGAGAACCAAGTGTCCCGAATTCTCGTCATTACATATTAAGTAGATTTCAACGCCACTTTTTTCACCACTTACCAAACGAGAAAATAAAAATAATGCATATCCCCCTGTTGTAATCAAACTCACAACCATTTACCCCCAGTGGGAATCAAACCCACAACCATTTACCAACGGACATCCCCAGCATATATAAAATAACATTTTAATAAATCTTACTCCTGATCCGGGTCTTGTTTGCTCTGCAACATGAGTGATAAAGCTGCTTTAGACGTCCGTTTCTGTGTCGCGAAAACGTCTTTATTCAACATATAATCTGCAAGATGTGATTATTATTTTTAAATACATATTAAGTTAAACTTTAATAAATTATATTTTAAAGTACTAGATTACTCTTTTAAATTCTGCACATGTGTTTTAGATTAAACACAAATATATTTAGGACGTCTCAAAACAGTAACAGATACAATATTTACAATAAAATATATTTATATTCACAATAACATACGTTTAAAAACGTTAGCCGTACGTTTTCTATACACCTGTGGCGAGCCCGGAAGATGGCCGACATAAAATCGTAAAGGCGCTCGGTAGAAATCTGAAATTTTATTATAATTTTTATTAACAGTATATGTGTATATTATGAAGACAATATTTTTTATATTCCCAATCGAAGACCTAATTAATGATCAAAGATAAATAGAAGGGGTGGCGTGCAAGACTCTTCTCTTTATAATAACACAAATGGAGGAATTTCCATTCTCTAAAAAATAAAAATAAAGGGAAAAACGCGAGGAAAAAAAAACAAATTCCCATTAGTTTTCCGTTATCACAAATTAGACAATGATTTTTTATAGAGCTTCAAATTGTGTTCCGCATATAGCAGTGTAGGGAGAGGGAACCTAGCATAAGACTCGTTGCCAACCTTTCAAGACATCCCTCGTTACCAGAACGTGAAAATGAAAATGTTAACTAACTCATTTCACCAAGTAGAGATCGAACCCGCAAATGATTGCATTTAGAGTTATTCGTTTGTGTCAATTGCAGAGAGAAAGATGAATTCCTATAGTAAATCTCAATTAAGTAGAACACCAGTATAAGCTTTTGATAATAAATATTATTCAACTCTTGATAAAGCAATATGATATAAATCATACTGACATAGCATTCGACGCTCGATTTCCGGGTCAAGCTCCAGAGGTTCATCAACGCGCCCTCGTAAATGATCTGCAACAGAAGAAAAGTATTTTTATATTTAAAATATCGTGTTTCTTTTCTGATAATTTCGTGATTTTGTTTGATATTTATATTTTATTGCAATAGTATTTTATTTCGTATTATTAAAAAGAAATATAAAATATCAAAACCGGCCAAGTGCGAGAGGACTCTTGCTTGAAGGGATTCGTACTATTATCTATAAAAATGCCAAAAAAAATCTGTTTGTTGTATTGAAATGAATTTTTTTATCTATAAAAATGCCAAAAAACCCGTTTTTTGTATTGAAGACTGTTGTTTTTAGCATTTATTATTATAGCAGCAACAGAAATACATAATCTGTAAAAATTTCAACAGTCTATCACGCTTCATGAGATACGGCCTGGTATGATTCATGAGATACAAACAGACAAACAGTCGGACGAACAGAAAACGGAGTTTTAGTAATAGGTCACGTTGTACACTTTGGGTACGGAACCCTAAAAATAACATCGTATTGTATTAATCATAAACAGATACGCTTGGATCACTGCGTACATAAAAGATTTTCATTTCTATAGATCAATTGTCAATTAATGTGGAAAATTTTCAACATTTTTTAATTTAAAATGAGAAAAAAAAAGAATAATACAGTACAACTTAAAATCACATATTAATTATCTAAAAATGCTATAAATATGTAAAATTGTTGTATAACAAATACGTTAAAATATATTCCTTAAAATATACAAAAAAATAGTATACCTTTATATAAATTGAAGCCGTCGTTGTCTAAGTTCGCACACACAGTAATTAAGAGAAGCGACATAATTAATACAAATGAATCCCGCATATTAGAGTTTATGAAGAATAATGAGCTACCAACCCGGTATCGAAGACGCCACTGAGGGGTAAGCTCGGATTTCACTTTTTATATTAGAGAGATAAAGGTTAGAAAAGGTAGGATGGTCTAGTGCTTAGAATGATAATACGTTGGCGGTTCTATTTTAGTTAAATATTTTTTTAATAATCGTTTTGTTTGTAATGTTTGTGAAATTTTTGTTTTGATCGTAGAAGTTAAAATTTATATTTCAGGTCTAATAACAGAGTAAAAAGGTAATTGAGGCTTATTAGAAAAATATAGATATATATAATAGTGTTTCGAGTTTTGTGTTTTTTATCAGGATTTCAAGAGTTGAGAGGTGGAACTACGTTATTTTTACATGAAAACGACAACGTCGATTTACATAGGGCTTTGTTTTTAAACTACTGAAATGCACATAATTATTTCATATAAAAAAATAGATATATGAATCTATTAATTACAATTTGAGGCTAATGTCGGACTATAAATAAGAAGGGTATGGATTCGCTCCCACTCGGGGGAGTGGATCTTTTTTTTCTTTCGCCACCTTCGCCTTTTGCTACTCCAAAATCATTAAGATCTCCTACCCCACTGCTTTTTAATTGTACTTTGGTTTGACAGCTGTGATTATGGTCTATATACAAATATTGACGTCACCGCTATATGGTCAGAAACATAAAAATAAATTACTTATATCCAGTTTCTTTTAAATGAAGCTACAAATAATAAAATAAAATATATGTATACAATATAATAATATCACCGAATGATATGGAACACCTACACAACTGCAGCTGGCAGCTCAGCGGGGTTCAAGAGCGGCATTTTAATACGCCTGCTCCTCTCCCGTCCAGGGTGCTTAAGTAAATGTCTACTTGTCAACTGATTGGCCGCGAGTGGGCTGAAGGTCTTGCCAGGCTCACTTCGACTGTAGAGTTTAAATAACAGTAGATTATTTTTGTTTTGTTTGTGATATGTATTATGATTTTGATATATTTGCATTTAAATAGGTACGTTTGGTTTTGAAACGTTATGATAACTGCTGCTATTGTAGTAATTCTTATATATTCGTATATAATATTATAATATTTATACATTTGTGTTATGTAGTTTTTTTATATAGGCAACAGTTAATAATGGGGAAATAAATATTTAGTTTTTAATATAGATTAAAAACTAAATATTTATTTATCCATTAGACAAAATATTTCATACAGGGAAATAAATTAGCCGTAAAACTGTATATAAATTAAGGAATTCTAATTTAGTTTTTTAATATATTACAAATAATCAAAGAACCTCAAGTATATAAACAACCGTGAAAAAATATTACTATAAAATACAGCTATACTAATTTTAAAAAAAGGTTTTAAAGAGTTTTAAAACTGTTGGTTTGAAACTAAAATGCAACACGCCACACAAATGGCTGGGTTGTAACTCTCCAAGTGGAGGCTTTTAGTAAATGAGTGTGAAACTTAGGCAACCCTCGCAGTAGAAGCTCGTGGGTATTTCAAAATAAATGGTGAAACTTTAATCTACAGGTACGTTCACACTTGTTTGTGTGAACCTCATGTTTTTTACTTTAGTTTTGCCAATTTACAATTGGCTAGTATTAATTTTAAAATTAGAATTCTATTATTCTTTTTCAGTTCACGTTGTATTCCACATGTTTCAGGGTAGGCAGCCTAGTGTTAAGACACTCCGCAAAATTCTGGAGGTATTGCGTGTTAATTGGCGGTACTTAAATTTTGACAGTGTTTTTACAATATAAAACAAATCCATACTCTTTGTATCAATATATGTATTTTTATTTTATTTACTCGCAGCTTCGTTCCCGTGGAAATCTCAGAGTTACTTCGAAATTATAAGTTTAAATTTCACGCAATATACGCAATTCGATCTACAATATATTAACATAACGTATTCTTCATATATCTAGTTATCTTAACGGACGACATTGGTGTATAATAGACATTAGTGTACTAATAATCTACAAAGGTTTTTATACTTTGAAAGTGTTATTCCTAATTTTTGGAAAGAAAAAATATATACATAGTCTAAAAATTAATAATCTACAAAATCGACATTCTTCCTGGAGGTAGAGTTTAGCTTCGTCTTGTTTATAAGTTACCTGGTTTTGAAACATCTTCCGCTTTGACTAAAACAGTGAGCAGCACTCCTTGTTAGTAAGAATAAACAACTATAATATTAAAAGTTTCATTAAGTTGGGCCACTTTAAAATCGAACATAAGTTTTTAATAAAAACATTTACCGCAAAGTTTCTCATATATTTGCACCTGAAGAGCGTACTCAACCCTCGAACAGAATAGCGTACATTTATTTATTTTATGCTTTATTTATTAATATAAGTAGCATACATACAAGACTAAGTGAAAAGAAATCATATTTTTTCTGTTTTAAATTATTTCCCTTTGCCTGTTTAGGGATTAGGTTTAATAAAATTTGTATGGTGATAAAATATTCCCATTACCTGATTAAGGGTTAGGCTAAAGTGATGACTAGATTTTTTTTTTCAATTAAACCTAAATGTAAAGATCAGATAAATATCAGGTAAACGCTGGCAGTTTTGCTCA
>DWGR01004202.1:0-11361 GCA_018247715.1 Heliconius burneyi | reverse complement strand
GTAAAAACAACTTTGAAGTGAGGTATAAAAAAGTTGCAAGTATATTTTCTTTCCACAGCTCATTTGTTCCTTAGGGCAAGAAGCTCCTAAGAATAGACAATAATGGAAATGGTAAGCTACAGCAAAGAGGAGATTCTCGATTCGGTTGGTATGTTTTTTTTGTATATATGAACGCTGATTACGCCAAGAGTTTTAAACTGATGTATGATTCTTTTTAAAAAAAATATTAAAATTTGATTCGGTTTGAATCAAAAGCTTTTATATTATGAGCATTTAAAATATTACTGATTACTTAAAAAAAGACCTAATTTACGTAAATATTTTTTTTATTCAAAGGAAAATTTGTTATTTGGTCCTTTAAAAACTTATTTTGATTTACTTCGTAGTTCTCATTTTATGAGCATTTTAGTTGGACGATGAAAAAAAAACATCGTTTATTACAGATATTACTAATTCTATTATCCACATATTCTACGAACCGTCGAATAAAAATGTGCGACAAAGCTAACGAATCCTCGCTTGCAGGCTCGTTTGTTTCGGAAATGAATGAAGAGTTTCTTGGATCTATTGACACGTACGCTTAAAAGCGTTCAGTTCATTAAAAGTAATAGGTAAAAATAATAGCATAAAATATTTTCATTTCCTCACTCTGATGATGAGGCGTGGCTCGGGGTTGAGTTCCGCCACTCAACACGCAAAGCCATAATTCGGCGGAAAGTGGAGAACGGAATGAGAACGGAAAAAGTCTAAATGAGAAAAGGAGTGTTTCCCTGTAAGTACCTTGCTATAATAAAAAAAAATAATATCTCGTATAACAAAAAACAATGCCCAATTACAATTTATTTAACATACCTACAAAATGTACAAATATACAAAGCTTTTGTAAACACAAATGAAGTACAAAATAATCCTTACAGCATGTTAATTAGCAATCCGAACTTCTCTTTGTAAATCATAAAGTAAAATTAGTGAACTTTTTATCTTGAAATAATTTTAAACTTCCAGCTTTTTATCAAAGACAAATTAACTACTTGTATTTATATTCATAACTAGTTAGTTCTGTAATCGGATTTTGAAAATGTTTAACTTAGACACCTCGGTGGTTCCAAAGAAAATTAAAAGAAATTATAGTGTAATTGGGGCCAGTCGTGGCACAGTGGCACAGATGTGCGACTAGAAACGCTTTAGTTGTGGCTTCAATTTCCACTTGGGAGAATGAAATATTTAATATTTTCATTTCTTCGCTCTTGTAACGTGGCAAAGCGCAGCGTTGAGTTCCGCCACTCAACACGCAATGCCTTCAGAATTCGGCGGAAAGTGGGAAACGAAAGCTTAATGAGAACGGGGTGTTATAGAATGAGGTTCCCAGGTTTTCTACAACTACCCTGAGCTATATTGAGAAGCTATAAAATGATATTATAAATACATTCACAATAAAGGTGGACAAGTTTTAGTGAAAAAAAAAAATATTTATTGAGTTACAAACCTTTATCCATATAACAAAATAAGCAGAGGCAACCTAGCATGCAACAAACACTTCGTTCTCCTGTACACTATCTTCCTGAAATTTCAAACACTGTGTGTTGAATGAAAAGTGAAGTAAGATAGATAAAAAAAAATGAAACAAAAACTTATTTAAATATATCTATTGTGTGCAAAATATAGCGTAAATACAATATACATAATAATACGAGTATATCTAATAGATTCTAGTTGTTAAAACATTTATTCAAACAAATGGCAATTTTTCGCTACATTATTTCAATATTAGTACAATATTTTTACTTTTATAGCAGCAAAAAAAGATGTTTAACGTTTCAATTAAGATAATTTTGAATATAAATATTTACCTATAATATATATTCTGTTTTTAAAGTTTAAATACGTAACTAGAGGTAAATTAAAGCTAACAATTTAATTTACGATTGACCAATTTATTCCATTGTTTGGTTTAATCTGTACTGGAGTAGTTTTGTTAATTATTTCGCATTTTAAATGAGATAATTAACACAATTTTTCTATGTTATTTTCTAATTAATTCTCTTATAGATCTTTGTTGTAAAAAAATATATTGTAATTACATTATAAGAGAACGTCGTGACACAGCGGTCGGCTTTTTGATTGTAAACCTGACGTTCTTTGCTTCAATTTTCATTTCGAAGAATAAAATATTTTCTTTTCCAATGACCAGTAACAAGAGGAAGAGAGACGTTGAGTTCCGCCAATGAACACGAAATGTCTTGAAAATGCAAGTAGTAGTATTAAGAAAAATATATCCCGAGTGACTGTAGTGTATGCGAATATAATATGATAGCTTTGATCTGCCGGATCCAGTAACAATTGGATGCCGGAGTGACCCAATGACTCAATTTTTCTAAGATAGATAAACTAAATGGACGTGAAAACGTTAGTCGATACTATAATATCTATAGACAGTGACAATCGTAAAATTCGACATCGAGTTTATTCGAGTGAGAAGAAACAAAAGGTAGAGGCAGTTACATGTTTCAATACAAATTGCCTGATCGGGAATCCGATACCTGCACTCTGCTTTTTGGTCAAATTCAATCAAAACAACATGCTCGTAGAATGTGTTTGCAGTTTATTTTAAAAATTGTAAGATAAAAGAGATTTTTGAAATATAGGGAATATAACAGTCTGCTCTTAAATGCAGTGTTAGTAAGCTCTGTTACCATTGCCGAAATTATTATATAAAAGTTATTCGCAGTTTCATGCCCTAGTTAGATATACGCGGCGTTTAGTTTCACCAGTCAAATTCAAAATATTTTTTATTGAAATAGATTATTAAAATCACTTTTGAATTGTCGCTTGGAATGCATTTTTGTTCAGAAGAGTCTGTCATCATACAATATCTTGAGTTCTAGTTAAAAAATATTGAACGGGATACCTCTATACCTACTGACTATATTGTGAGCGGAAATTACGTGACTTTTAAAATATTTTAAGCTATATTGATATAGGTAAGGACCGTAAGGGTTCTGTTAACGTAGCAGTTATGAATTCAATTCCTACTCGAAAATTTGATTTTTTTTTTATTTATCGCTCTACTAACAAGGCAAAGAGCAAAGTTGAGTTCCCCGAATCGAAGAATAGAAGAGTAATGAAAGGAGAGTCGTAACACTAGTTTCTAATGAACGGTAAAACATAAAAAGTTTATTCCTTTTTTCTATATAATATATCAAACAATAAGTAAAAATTTCAATAGCCAGACATTCGATCGCAAAACATTTCAGTCCCGAGGTGCTAGTTATGTTAGGCACATAAATCATGGCCCCCAGACGATCTTATTGGACCAAGATACCTGCTTGTTTAAGTGAATTGCCGACCTTTTGGGAATAATTGGAGGATGATACGGGGCAGTTGGAAATTGGATTTATTGCTGGCCAGTTCTATCGCTTTAATTGCCTAGATTTTTAATAGATGGAACTTTTCTTGGAAGGATTTTTCCTTTTAATGCTCTTTTGAAGATGTAATTACGTTTGGGTTTCTAAAAGAAGTTTTCTATTCATTCTTGAGGGTAAAGTTCTGTTACTAACTTGTTGGAATTATTTAGAGATTATATGTATTATATGAGAGTTGGGTCGATATGTTATTGATTTTTTATAAGTATTTCATTTATTTTTTATTCGGATATTAATGAAATTTTATAAATCATTTCTTTAAGGATCATATTAAAACAAATTATTTATTAATTAGAAGCCATCGTGGAATAGGGTAAATAATGATAACCTATAATAATACTTCAAAGCTGAACAGTTTGTTTGGTTAAACGCGCTTATCTCAAACACTATTGATTCGAATTGAGTAATTCATTTTGTGTAGAATAAGTAAACAGTTTTATAAGAATATAATAAGTGAAATAATAAAAAAAAACACTATAAAAGCGAATAATAGAAACTAAAATAACCTACCTACAAGGTATATTTGCTTTTTATTTTCTTTTCAAATAAGTAGCTACGAATGTCAAAGAATTCCTAGTCCAACATAAAAATCTTAAAGAAAACATTCATTTAAATCTCATCTCCACAGTACGGGAGCGTCGCATAGCTCTACAAACATTTCTCTGTTAAATCCTCTAGTTTTATGTAAAATTGAAAATAATAAATCCCACGATAGGCGGCGCATACAGCCACCGCTATCTGAAAGCGCGTTTACGTTTAATATCCGCAAAAATGAGGTTTGCTAGAACTACTATTACTATAGGGAAAGTATAAAAGTCAACTTGTATACTTTAGGCGAAATGAGCTTATATACATAGTTTTTAGTGGGGAATATACTAAATTATTGAAACTTAGTTATTATGGCGCAGTGGGGCAGGGATTGTGAATGCAATGGATATGGGTTCGATTTTAACTTATGGAGGCATATTATTGCGGCGTTTAGTTCCATCACTCTAAACAGAATATGTGTTTTTAGACATAATCATGTTACTTTAACGAAATCAAAAGCAACAATTTTCCTTTAAGTACTCTTTACGTTACACTTATTATATCTCAGTTCAAAGCAAACTGCTATAATTATAAAAAACAAAGAGCAAGCCAGCTATGATTTATGTTCTCGAGAACTATGCTCAGAATGTAAAATCAGCGACGATAACACACTTTGGAAGAAGTTTAACTTAATAAAATGGTTTGATTAATGCATCTTAGTAACGAGAATGCTTATTCATAATAATATTTCTTATCATCATTTACTAATGTAATCTAGGTTTCTATTGAGACACTTAGTTTTTAATATAAGTTTACAGTTTTTTGACATATATTCACATACTAAAGAAAATATATTTATTAGTGGATATTTAAATTATTTTATTTCTCGAATTAGGTAGACAAAGCTTGACTGACGTTCAGTTCCGCCATTCAAAACGCAGTCATTTAGTAACTGGAGTTTTAAACATACAGATTATATGCCTAGTTCTGGCCTTCTCTCTAAAAACCTACGTCTGCAGTTCTCAGGACTGGACTGTCCGGCTGGATGCAGTCCTCCTTGACTGCGTCCAGCCATCTGTGCTTTCATTCCGTTTTAAGATTCATTTAATTAAGGAATATCATTTCTCATATAAAGTTTATGCCTTCATTGCAGCTCTATAAGAAATTTGCTTAAAATACTTTCCTAAATGCCAATTCCATTTCAGTTCCGCAATAGTTTGGTTGCCCCTTAATGGAACTGTCAGTCAGTTTTTCCTTTTATATTTATAAAATATTCGTAGGGTCCGTATGCCGCGATTGCTCAGTTATTTGTGGGTTCGAAACTCTCGTAATATGTATTGTATTATTGTTTATTTTAACTTTCCTCTTTATTATTATTATATTTAAAACGTCACCCTGTACCTTGCACATAGCAGGGTAGGCAGGTATATGGCCACCTAGTGCTAAGATACTTCATTCCCATCACTTCCATTTCCCACTTTCGAATTTGTCGAATTCACGCATGCTTAAGGTATTGCAAAACAGTGCTTTGTTTCATTTTCAGAGCTTCTAAGCGAATATTTTATTTCCTCGAGTGGGAATCAAATTACACCCTGTGTCCCTGCGCCACGACTGGTTGCAATTATTATAATAAATGAATTATTCAACATCAAAAATAAGACCGTGAGAAAAAGGAACCCCCCCCCCCCCCCAATTTAGAAAGGAGCGAGGACCTGGTGACAATGCATTTAGTTTTCCGCATTCTGTTTAAATAAGCATTTGATTGCATGTTAGGTAAGTAAGCCAAACACTTTTGAATTGTATTAAATTACATAAATATATAAATATAATCAGTCCCACAGGAAACCTTCGACTAAGAAAGCAGTTCTGCTAAAGCAAGCAGATAGCAAACGACTGTTTTGTTTTTTTTTTAAATAATATTACAATAGAAATCTCTGAAGCCAGTCGTGGCGCAGGGGCACAAACGTACGACAACGCGTACGTACACGTACGACACAACGTACGACACGAAACGTAATCGACTTGTCTCGGAAGGCGCGGCGTTAAATTCTACCATTGAAAAGTGCAGTGCACTCCGCTCCTGCCTTCCAAACAAACATCAACAGCATTTTTAATTCCAAACATTAACATCGACACACTTGTACTTGGATAAAATACAAAACTTTAATTAATGACCTGTTCTATTCTTTGATTATGCGTCCTGAAGCGCCGGCTGAGCACTAATCACTTCGTAAGTATAGAGGATTCACAAAGGAGGTTATCCTGTGAAGAAGAATATAAAAGAACACTGTCTTAGCTTTACATACTAAAAAGCTTCAAGTGTTCCCGCCTAGCAGGTAGGCAGAGAAAATCTTTGCTTAGTAATACATTAACATAAATGTTTGCTGTACAGGTTAATTCACTCTCTTTCTCCCACCTACTCTCCTCAAAAGTTCAACTGTAATATACATAAATCCAAGTCAAATACAATTCACGAGGCAGCCATTTGCGGCCAAGTCACAAATACTCGGTCTAGAAACTTTCAGGCGTTTTCACTTGTAACAAATTGTTTCGTTGGGCGCGAAGTATAGCGGTAGGAACTAAGCAAGGTCATTCGCAGGATTCTATTATATGTATATATAGGTATTTCAATATTAAATAAATGTTTGGCTTGCATATAAAATGGGTGTAATTATTTGTTCGAGGCCGTCGTTACGCAGCGGCACAGCGTCTGACTGTAAACGCTTGTGGTTCAAACCCATTCGGGAAAAAGAATCATTTTCATTTCTTCGCTATGATAATAAAAGAAAGTGGTGCATTTCGTTATCCTTATCAATACCTAACTTCTTCAATATTGGACAAAAAGTGGGAACCTACACCGCCGTACGCGAAGTGTGAGTCTTTAAATCGAATTTTAAGCCTCCATTAATATAATTCTAAATCACAAAACAGTGTTAAGTATTTACAGTACATAAAACTTAACAAAAAAAAATAATACTCACATAGCAAAAATAAATTCAATATGCAGATGTATCAGCAGTATTTTATATCGAATCAGAATACTATAATAGTATAAAACTGTTAGTTACGTCTCCATAAATTGTCTCACCGGAAGTCCTGTAAACATAGGCTTTTACGTTCAGTTCAATCGAAACAAGATCAAATCGCTACATAAATAAATATGTCACTTTTGAGTTATTTTTTTTCGTTAGTTAAAAACATATAGGTAAATTAAACGTTTTTGTTTTAGTATTTATTTTTTGGCTTATCTACTGTATGAACTGTGAAATTTGTTTGTTTATTATATTATAAACTAGCGGACTCGGACGCGGCTTCACCCGCTTGAACTATACTAATATTTATTAAATATATTTATGAAATTATTTTTAGTTTTCAATAGTATTAGTAAGAAAATAAAATCAAATAAATCAACTTCACGCTGTATCCCGCACACAACTGCACAAAAGTGAAAATTTATAGATATATATTAGATAAAAATCATTACAAAATTACATTTCATACACCATGAGTGATACCCGCAAACTTTTATAAGTTGTACTTCCCGTTAACCAACAATCCTGACTTTGGTACGGAAGCCTCAGTAACCGGTTTTTTTTTTTATGGTATAAGGACAAGGCAAACGAGCGTTCGGGTCACCTGATGGTAAGTGATCACCGCCGCCCACGACCCCGTGCAACCCCAGAGGAGCTACACGTGGTTACTACTTAACCGGTTTTTTTTAAGTCGTTTAAAAATTTAAAATAATGTTAATATTGAAACATCATTTCTAATATTTGTCTAAATAAAACTGGAAACCTTATTATGATATTAGAGACGTCACATCACGAAATCAATAAGCTTATCCAAAGCCCATAAAAATTTTAGAGCTAAACAATGAAAAATAGTAATCATCCAGCAAATACGTCCAGTTAGAAATTTACCGAATTAAATGTCATAGTGGAATACCATTGAGTTCGAGTTTCCGTCAGAATTCAAATCGAAATTCGGATTTGTGGTGACAAATCAACGATAATTTATAGCGTAGACAAATTTAAAGGTAATGTTGTTATCGTAATTTGGACTGATCGGAAAACGACATCGTTAGTGCTAAATACCTTTTCATATTTTTTTAGCATCACAATTTCTCCTGCTTAAACCGGGTGGTTAAAAAGTGGAAAGCCGTTAACCACCTTTTGCTCAATTTTCGTGTTGTTGCATGTTAAGTGGCAGCACTCAGCATCGCGCTGAGCAGCTAAATGGAAATAAATTATTTAGCCCCTAGTGGTGATCCAGCCCAAAACCATAGCGTTTACAGTAAGAGAAGTAAGATAAATTAATCTAATAATCCGCGAAATAGTCTTTTTTTATTATTATTATGAGCATCACCACCGATTTCCGTTATCCGCCATTTTTCATTTGTCATCCATTTTTTTTTATTAGTAAAATACTAATTAATGACATAACCTGTACTTAAATATTTAACGTTACGTTGATATTGAATACATCTCTTCGTGTTAAATAATCTATTTATTGAAGGGCTATACAGGAGAATCATTAACTCGGGCATTCAGAGTATGTCATGTATGACATGCTAGCGACGCTGCAGGTAAATGTGTGTATATTTTATTTTATTATTTTACAAAAATAAAAACTTTAAAGTAAAGTAAATGGCTACAAGGAGCATCTACAGAAACTAAAAGGTTTTAACTTAAAAGTGAAGAGATGGCAAAATTGCATTTTATATTGTATTTATGTTCACTCTTTACTAGCAGAGGACGATTTTATAAGTTCCATTTCTCCGTTTAACTAAAATGGGTATCCTTTTTAACTTATTGGGGTGACTGGTTCTTTTCTTCCTTAAGTCCAATCTAATATCCGAGTTAAAAACTTTATCTTAGTTATTAAATTTACGTTACAGGTATATACTACCCCTCATCTCGTGCATAGCATGGTAGACAAAGGGAACCTGGGAACCCAGTGCAAAGACACTCACTCTGAATTCACCGCTGAATTCTGGAAGCATTGCGTGTTGGATGGTGGCACTAAATTTCCTCGACTAGGAATAGAAATCACTACTTGTCGCGCTTACAGCCGCACGCTCGAAGAAGGATTAACAGAAAGAACCAAGCCAAATCATATTGTCTAGTTATCCGTTCTCCAATTTTCATACCAATTTAAGTCGTTTCGTATCAAGTGGCGAAACTCAACATGTACCTACTATGTTTTACCGCGGCAGAGAAATAGAAATAACAATTTAGACGAAAATAGAAATAACAATTTAGTGAAGATAGAGCCAAAATATAAAAGAAACTCAACTTCACGCTGTAACCCGCACACAGCAGGGTAGACAGAGGGAACCTAGTGTTAAGACACTCCGTTCGCCACTTTCTGCCGGATTCTGGAGGCATTGCGTGTTAAGTAGCTGAACTCAACGCCGCACTTTACCTTGACACCAGAGCGATGAAATGGAAATATAAGCGTAAATAAATATTTCCTTCCTCGAGTGGGGGTCAAACTCACAACCGTCCGCTTACAGTCACACTCATGTGCCGCTGCGCCACAAAGGCATAAATAATCTGAGAATGAGAGTAATATTAATGTTGACAGGTGTCATGACCGCATTAGGTTTCTCGCGAATGACGCTTACAAAGTGCTGCTAAGTTACAGTTTATTAAAGGCAAATTATTAAAACGGGATATTTTATAAGAAAAAAACACCATAACACAAAGTAATGTGCACAACTAAGCGATACGATATCAAATTTGTCATGTCTTCTACCATTTATCACGACGTCTCCATATTACTTGCCTCAATAGGGCACGCAAATGTGAACTATGAGACAGTGGCAAAAGGTATATTTTGTTTTAACTATTCTATACAAAACTTGCACATGTTAAAAATAATAATGCTTATATTTTTGCCATTAGATGTTTTTTTTTTGTTGCAAATTGTACAAACTCCTTTTTATAGCAAAGACGGAACTACATACATTTACTACATTTATTTTTTTAACTACATTTTTGTTGGTTTCACGTTGTATGGCTGTAGCGCCGTTGGGCCGTCACTCAGAACCCAAGTTCGGAAATGGGACGATCGGTGTATTTACCTACGCTAAAAAAAGAAAAGTTAAAAATATCTAATAAATAAGAAAATCGTTTATTAATCTATCCAGACAATTTTAGCAATATCACGGTGTCAACTTCCGCTTCCGCAAGATGAGAACGGTGTTGGCAGACGTTTAACTGACTAGTGACTTTGTTATTTCCTTATCACTTTAAATTGGCTTGTTATTTTTGGCAGCTATTTAGATAAATAAAATCTATCTAAACCATGACCTCATTTGCTGTATGGTAATTGAAAGTTTTGTATATTTTATTTTATTACATTTTATAAAAAAAATTTAGCTTTATATCCCGCACATAGCAGTGTAGGCAGGGGGAACCTGGTGACCTCATGTAATGACACTCTATTCTCATTAATAAACTTCCGTTCCCCACTTTCCGCCGAATTCTCAAGGCAAGGCCAGATTCTCATGGCTTGTTGAGTGGTGGAACTCAATGCTGCGCTACGCTTTGCCTCGCAAAGAGCGAAGCGAAATAATATTATTTCCTCGAGTGGGAATCGAGCCCACAACCTGTCGCGACTAGGCAGGTCTAATAAATAAACATAATGAAAAAAAGCTAAAAGCTAATCACTTAATTAAAAGCCCCATTTAGTAAACGAAAATAACCGCCAATAATGAACAACGAATACCAATCTTTTCCACTCCTCTTATTATAGAAAATAGAAGTACATTTTATAAATGTAAGGGTGACAGCGTGGCTTCAATACGATCGTGCAAAAATTGAAAAGCCCCTATCAAAGCGCCCTGTCTATACATTGTCGCGGGAACTTAATCTTAGTGACAATACCAATTCTACGGCGTCGGGTGGTGAGCTACTGTTGTACAGAGTAATGGAGGAATATGATAATAGTTCATCCATTACTCTGCACTGTTACCTGTATCTGTTGGCTGTGCTAAGTAATTTTATTTAGATTTCGTTGGATAATCATTATTGGTAAGCTATATTTTCTTTAAAAAAACTGTTTACGCTTAGCAGAGTAGACAAAAAACTTAATGTTAAGACACTCCGTTACCTAGTTTCCGCTATGTTCCTATCAGGGTAATAAAAATTATTTCATTATAATTTACCCCCGAACGCTGTGGTTGAGGACACAAGAATTCAACGTAAAGTTGGGAGCGAAACTGTCTTAATGGGAACAGAGTGTCTTAACACTAGGTTCACATGTTCCCTCTGCCTACCCTGCTATGTGCGAGACACAGCGTGGAACTGATATTTTCAACTTTCTTTATCAGCTAAATAAAAGTAATTAAAAGTAAAATGAAGGAGAAAAAATAATACGTCAAAACGTGATCTCTACCATCACCGTA
>DWGR01004201.1:0-11361 GCA_018247715.1 Heliconius burneyi | reverse complement strand
TCTGGAGGCATTGCGTGTTGAGTGGCAGAACTCAAATAAGTATTCTAGGACCTAATAATACATTTATATAATTATACTGAACTATATCGCATTTTGTAATTATGTAGCTTAGAATATTTTCGGCAAATGTGAATAGAGATCTTCAGTGTAAGATTAGATCAAATTTTAAAGATGATAAAGAGGGACTACCTTAGACCTTACCTATATTGTCATTAATTTACGTTAAAAAAAGTTAACAAAATTATACCTTAACTGCAAATTATGTTTATTTAAATCGTAAACTTTTGCCAGCGTTTGTTGGCAAAAGTTAGCTAATTCCATACAAACTTTCATTCTCCATTTCAACCCCTTCAACCCTGTTTTTCACAATAAAAGTATCAAATTTCATTTAGCGTTAAAGGGTGACAAGCAGATTTAGCGTTAAAGAGTGACAAGCAGACAGATAGCACTAAAATAATGCTTCTTCCTTATAAAATTTATAAAGATAACTATTGTTTACAAGAAAATAACTAAATTTCAAACATTTTGACTTACAATGGCCGTAACAAAGCAATTAGTAACATTTGGCCGTTAGCCAGCAGTCCATTTTGTCTGAAGCAAACGTCCATTTCACGTTTTCTTACTGCCGAGCATGTAGGCATGTACAACTACGTATTATAGGAAGTAGGCTAAAATGTTAACTTACTTTTAGGTTCAGTATTTATTATTTTGATTTTTTTAAATATTTTTAAGACCTTTTCATATATTAAATATATCTTTTGTAGAGTGGTAGTCAAGGGTGGTCCTATTGAAAACATTTAATTTTAACAATGTACACTCTGTATGCTTTCACTTATAAATTAAGTAAGTAACACTGCCCTTCAAAAAATATTTCTTTTATCTTCACACTATCACATAAGTCCGTCCGTCATCTGTTCCCCACATATTACAAGTTGGGTGGCGGGATTTATCTCCACGCTTTGTCTTGCTATTAGAACAAGGCAAATAATTGTTATCCCCAGAGTCAGAATCAAACTGAAAATAGTCACGCTTAGAGTCAGACCCTGCGCCGCTGAGTTACGCTGACTTCTTTCTTAACTGAAATAAAAGACAATAATTTGTAATACTTGTTTATTACCAATAGGTTGAAATGTAAACAAATATATATTTTTTCACATTTAATTCGTTTTAGCCCCTAAGCCAATGTTTTGTTCATTAATAAATAACATTTATACAGTATACTACGAGAGTCTTCAACAAAGTAATTCATATTGAACATCTCCGTATTAGAATGCAATTGGTCTGTGTAGAGAGCTTGATTGCCGCATTAGAGGCAATTAGTAAATGCATCGCAGCGTTAACGAGAGAACGAGATTTACGATACAACCCAATGCCAGGTTCTTTTGAAAGATGAAATATTTAAATAAAAATGAGCTACGCTAAACGCTGTCTCCCGCACACAAAAAGGTAGGCAGAGGGAACACAGTGTTACGACACTCTGTTCCTCATTTTCCGTCGAATTCTGTATGCAATGCTTGTAGAGTGGCGGAACTTACTGCCGTATTTTGCCTCAACACCAGAGTGATAAGAATTAAAATATAAATTTAAGTAAATATATCCTTTCCTCAAGTGGGGATCGAATCCGCAACCAGTCACGTTTACAGCCACACGTTTGTGACTCCCGTCATGACCGGCATCAAATGTTTAGTTAATCTAATTTCTATCAATATAATCAAAGGAGGTGATTGATACTCTTGAGTATCTTCTGTACTAATTAATTCCAGAGCCAGCATTCAATTGGATTTCGATAAAATATAACACACAAGACCATTTTATTCACTCAATTTTAATTCGAACCAACAACATCTGACTGAAATTAATATTTGTGAGTACAATTTTTTATCGGCGGAGTAGTATAGTTCAACGTGCTGGTTTTATAACTTCGCGTGTTAGTGTAGTCGAAATAGAAGGCATATGCAAAAAGGGATATTTTGTCACTTTTGCTCTTATGTGAATACTTAAGCAAATGCCTTAATTGTAACAAAATTTAAATAAAGTAAAAAAAGGTTAAAAAGCCACTGTATTCTTATTTACCTTATCTTTTAACTTCACGCTGTATACTGCATCTAGCATTAAAAATAGAAGGAACCTTGAGTTAAGATAATCCGTTGCCAACAATTTACACAATTTTCGAGACCTTATCTTATTATCAGAGCGATAAAATGAAAATAATTAATTACATTGAATGGAAATCAAATCCACAACCGTCGCGTTTAACACTCAAACATTGTACAGTATTCCTTTTTACTAAATAAGTAATTTTAATTTACTAACTTGAGTAAAAAGGACAAAAATAAAACAACCATGTTAAAAATTATCAACACAAAGAATTTCCCATAAAACCAATGCAAGGCGCGTTGGCGTTCAGCCATGTGTCATAAAAGTCCTGAGTGGTGGTTCGGGTTGATAACATTTTGCTCAATATTATCACAGTCGGTAATTAGCGGTGTGTTGTGTCGTGTGCAAGTGTCGCGTTGGCAGGTGTCCAGACACTTTGTGATTTTACGCGTTACATTAGATTGTGATAAGGCTTTTATGTCTTCTTTTATTTATTATGCGGCATTTTTAAATGAAAATTATATTTGTAGATTTTTTTATTTTTTTTATAAAATGCTTTATTAGCATTATGTATACAATGTAATAGAGAGTATTATGTATCTATTTTTCATATGTATTATTGTTTAATTTTTAATATCTGTCTTTTATATACGTCGGTAAAATATTTATTTACCTTTATATTTACATTTCTTGGCTTTGGTGTTGAGGCAAAGCACGGCGTTGAGTTGAGCCAACACGCAAGGCTTCCATAATTCGACAGAAAGTGGGGAATGGAGTGTCTTAACGCTAGGTTCCCTTTGCCTACTCTGCTGTGCGCGGGATACAGCGTGAAGCTGATTTTTTTTTATATACGTCCGTATAATTAATTTACAATGAAAATTAATTATGAAGTTAATAACTAGCAAATTAATTGGATTAATTATCGAAAGTATATAATGTCCCGTAAATAATTAAATCCTTTATAGGTGCATACGTATAATTAAAATTCTCTCAAAATTTGGGCGGAAAGTGGGCTACGAAGTATTTTGACACTATACTCTGCTTACCCTGTTAGTCAAGCGGCTTCACGCCTTTCAGCCTCAAATTCAATTTTATGATGGTTGAGCGTCTATCATAGGATTTAACTATTAAACAGTACATAATGTTATACATAGTATCACGTAACATTTCTGATGGCCAGCCAGAGAGAACGGGACGCCAAGCACTACGGTTTCTGTATATCTCTTTCTTGTATGAAGAGACCATACAAGCATTCCTATGGGGAACCTTATGCTTTTTCGTGACCAGTACCATCGACTCTATGGTTTCGAGGGTCAACTGCGTCTTCCCCTATCTCTCTTTTGCCATTCTTCCATCATTTATCCGCTCGACGTGACTAAGCCACCTAAGCATGTTCTTCTTTATTATGACAGTGAACTGTTAAAAAGTAAAGGAGAAAATAAATATGTACAAAATTACAAATAGATAACCAACTTACCAGCTATGCTAGCTAAACAAGTCACGCAATGCTAAGTTACATAAGTGTTAAGTTCTAAAAGATAAGAGACTGATAACGTTCTTTAATACTATCACATGAATGGTATGCAATTATCGTATTTCGTGGAACAACACTGGCAAGGGGCCAGCGGCTTTACGATTGCGCTTAACGTCAAAGTTTATAAGGCTGAAAGTAAATGTGGTGAATTTGTTGGAAAAATTGGAAAATAAATTTGAGCGCTTTGATAGGCGCTGTTTGATTACTTGTTATTATTTTATTGTTATAATCAACAGGATCTCTACAATATATTGGTATATAGTTAGGTTATGTAGAGAGAGGAGCTCAGACAATGGACTTACTTCCATTCTATATGAATGTACACTTAAAAGGCCCCTTATACCTTCCATTAGATCGCAAGTCACCATAATTGTGTAATACAACTAAAAATGAAATAAAAAATATTTATCAATGGTAAGAACATTCTCATACGTTAATTATTTTAAAAGTAATATAAGTGAGCAGCATTATAAATATTGGTTCAGACGTAAGTCAATTTGAACGGAAAACAAGAAAGTCAGATGCAAAATCCCCCGAAGGCATGTGAAATGCATTTACAACACGGGGAGAAATCAGGCTGAAGCGCCCCGGGTGGAAGGAATTAAAAAAAAACAAGCTTGTTTTTCCTTGTAAGTAGCTTAAGATAATTTACGAAAGGAATTATTATTATTTATTTTTACCCTACGTTAAATAGTAGTGTAATATAATTTAAGAGGTATATTTATTTGTATAAAAAAATATTTCATGCTTATTCCCATATAACAAGTTAGGCAAATGCAACCTAGTGTTAAGACTCTCTGTTGTCCACATTCTGTTCCATTTCAAGATATTACGTTTTGAGTGGCAGAACTAGGCGAAAGAACTTTATCTTGTATAGTCGACTTATTTAATGAAATTTCTCTTCCAATTCTTGGTTATGGTTATTAAGAAATACGTTTTCCATTAAATCTTTTATTAGATAAAAATACGAAACCTATCTTTCAAAGGAAACAATCTATAAACTAATTTAATTCTCAATAGCGTTCTTGTTATCATAATAATGTAATAAAATTATTATTAATAATTCACTTTAAGTGAAAACTTTCTTTACGATACAAAACACAAGCTAGAAAGTATTTTAAAGTGACTTAGCGGACTCGGCTGCCCGTAGGCTGTTCAGCTGAATTTTCGGATATTCGGCTCCAGTCACATCGGGCAGATGAAATTGGCAGGCCGAACGTTGGTACAGTCGATTTTACATTGCACTGATAGAGCGCTGGTATTTCAAAAAGAATGCCTTAGTCAATTAAAGGCAACTGCCAATTATTGGTGGATTCATCGAAGTTTATGTTTTTTGAGATTTTTAAGTAGCTTTGGTACAGCCGAGCTAAAAAATATTTGTTTTTAAGTTTCCGTACTTCAAAAGATTCAAAGGAGTAACAGAAAAAATCCGAAAAGTGACAATTTATACGTATATCAAAGAAAAAATCGTTACATACTTATGTTTGTAGTTACTTCCATACAAATTGAGTGCATATGACCGTTGGCTTAAGTTTGTCCACTTTAGCGGGTGGGCGAGTAGAACTCGCTCTCCCTTAACATATTTTTTTTTCATTTAAATTTATAGGAATTGTAAAAACATCATTGCTATTTCAGTTTTTACTTTTCAAGACTGCGGAATCGTAAAGTGGGCTACGCAAGTGTCTTAATGAGGGACGGAGTGTTTTAACACTAGGTGCCCAATTTCCTTGAAAAATGTATTAACAGCCATTCTTAATAAGAATTTAAGCTGGGCTGTGAGAAAAATCTTTTTAAGATAATATTAATAACTGGTCTATTATCTATAAAAAATATCAGCTTCACGCTGTTACCCGCACACAGCAGGGTAGGCAAAGGGTTAGTATTAAAACCTATTACTATAAGCAAAAATATTTAAGACGTTTTAGGAAGTAAATTTTTATCTCCTTTTGTATTAATTTAAAGAACCAGAGGCAATACATACACAATCCACACACATTGCTTCTTTACTTATTTTAATACCTAATAGCGACATCTTATTGTTAATAAAAGTAAGATTAAGCCTACCACCATAGCTTGATAAAATAACGATAGGCTATTAAAAATAAAACAAAATTATAATTTTTAAATTCTATATTTTATACACATGTAGCCCATATATGTCTCCAATTTCTTACCTCTCCGTCTCCAATTCAATAGTTCTGCCTTCAAAACTGAATGCATAGACAAAAGCCCTCAATTTGTATTTATTGACCGCCTGAGTGTGATTGTAAAGTATTACCACTGTTTGGTGACACCAGACGCATAAAGTGCAGCGTTTCCAACGAATTGCAAGCCTCTGGACATCGGCCAGGAAAGCCACCAGTCAAGTCTTCATAATGTTTATATGAAGTTTTGGGATTTGTGGATGTGTCGGCCGACAGTAATTGTGGGCTCAATTCCTATTTTAATTTTTACAAGTGTTATAATAGTAGTCTTTATCAATACAATCTTACACAGTACTTAATTATTTTCATTAGCTTCACGATGTATGTCGCACATAGCAGGGTTAACAGAGGGAAGCTAGGAACCTAGTGTGGAAACACTCCGTTCGCTAATGGTAACGTTGTAATAGACATTTCCGTTTTTACCAGATCAAGGGTAAGAAAATATTAAATATTCCCTTGCGTCGGCACCGACCCCACAACCTAAGTTTATGTGACATTAACAGTCGCACGCTTGCTGTGTCATTGATGACAAGCCTTAACAGATACGTATCCTATTTAATTTTTTTATTTATTATGTGTCAAAGAAAAAACGGGATTGACGGAAGCGTACAAGCGCTATGTACGTCCAAAAAAAATAATTGTACGTTTCTGATTATATTTGAGTTATGTAAGGTGGTACATCTATAATGAAAAGAATGTTGAAGAAACAATTGAATTTAAGGACTAAAAGAAAGTATATACACAGGAAAACTTAATTTAAGGACTTTTGACGTCTTTTTTCAAAAGTAAGTGATTTGCAACTAAATTACAGTTAAGTATAGATGGCAATTTCCGTGCATTTATACTTAATATACATTTTATAAGCAGTTATAAAAAAACAAAAAGAAAATTTAAATTTTTTTACATTTTATTATTATGGTGCAACGGATAATTGCGAACATTCAATATTTCCAAAGTGCTAAACGCAGCAGTATTTAATGCTTGCAACATTTACCTAGTACAGGTATATCTTAGATATGTATTAACTAATAGATATATGACATAAATATCGGAATTACCTTAAGCCTAGCTCTAGTATTCTGTGCGTCATGTGGAATATGCAAAAAAGAACATAATGATGTACATTTTTGTCGTGCTTTGCTTAACCAGTCGGGAGAAATTAATGATGTTTTCTCATTAATTTATTAATTTAAGCGGGAACCGAACCTACGAGGTAATGCAGTATAATGACGTCATTTCGAATTGTAAGCCAGTCTTAAACGACTCTATAGCGACACAAATTATCATAATCTCTCTATTGGCGGTGTTTGTCGAGCCGCCGGCGTAATCGTATGGTATTAGCGTTATGTGATGTTGCCAGACACATAAAACATGACAATATTGGAAGTTTCGATCCCCTCTCTGGACCAATACCAGATTGGCTTCAGGCTGTTTTTGTATGGGAATTTGCGTTTATTGATAGGTTAGTTTAAATCTGTATATATGCTAATATGAGAGTTTGGGGATAATATATATTTTTTATTAAACAAGTTTTTTTTGTAGCTGTTAATAAATTTGGGAAATTATGAAATTTTATATATTTTGATCATTATGGTATTTTTTTCAGCTCAGCTTAGTCCTGCTTATGGCAGAGTAACAGAAAAAAATGTGATAATCCGTCCTCGTCCCAGAAGTATCGCTGTGCGTGCTAGTAAGCTTGAAATAAAAGTTTAAAATTTCCACCTCAGTTTTTAACATTTTAAAGCGTTATTCTACATGTAGGAATGATAAAATTGAATCTAATCTAAATTATTATATCTAAAGCACCATTTATTGTCATTAAAGAAAATTGATAAAATGGTTCGTACGGCGTAGCACATCTTTTGTGTACATGATATTGTATAAAATAGTAGGTAATAGATTAATCTACAAATATTCATAATTATTATTAATCTAGTTACGAAAAAAATAATCAAACATATTTAGTATTATATATTTTATATTCCTAAAAGATAAATGCTGTGAAATTTAGCAATTACGTTTTCAGAGTCGAAAATCCAACTGGATATAGAGAAAAGTTATACTAACTTTAATTGGCAAGCTAATATATTATGTTTAAACGTGCAATGTGTAGAAATTGCCCTAAGCAACTTGGTCTGCAGCGTTTTAATGCTGTTGGAAAAATGCTTGAAACGTAGAAATATACACTAGAGCAATGTGATAGTGTATATAATATATATGGGTTGAACATATTTAGATGCTAATATGTAAGCCTTAAGCTTCTTCTTCTGTGTAATTTGTTGAGTCTATATAATTTTTGTCGGTGGTATGATTTTTTGTCCAAGCTGAACATATCAGTTAATGCATGGTGCAGAGTTCCGTTTACTTAACAGTCATCGTAAAGAATTGGGACGAGAAGCGGATAAATGAAGGTTTTCATTGTAGGTTCTCTCTGCCACTCTGATATGTAAAGAATGTGAAGCTATGTAAGTAATTTTTAGATCTAGGGCCCCTGATTTTCTGAAAAAAAAATGTATTTCTTTATTTATTTTAAAAAAAAGATATAGCTGTATATATCGCAAGAAACGCGTATTTTACAAATCAAGCGAATCAAAATTAATAGGGTACTTCCGGTTGACTTACAATTACGGAATTTGGGAGCTAGCATCTATAGGTAGTACTAATTCAGAAAAGGTATCTGAAAAGTGTAAACTATATGCTACATTTGTGGTTAAATTATACAAAACAATAGCCATAAAAGAGGAGCAAAATTTGGTGTTTAAGCTGCTAGTTTAGGTGAGATATCAGATGAAGGGGCACTGGTTAAGCTATACTTATAATAAATTTCAGAAAAAAACTTGATACATCCAAATTTGTACGGAACTCTCAGTGGGCGAGTCCTGCTCTCGATTGTCCGGTGTTTTTAACATGGTATAGACAACAATTAGATTTTTATCTTATTTTGAAATTAAGTTTTGATAAACTATGGAACGATGAAATAGTGTTTAATATTTAATCACAATTAAATTATCTTTTACTTTATACTATCAAAACTATGAACCTTAAATAATCATTATAATATAACAACTTAATTTGGTAAACTTATTTATATATGAATTTAGTACTAATTCTTAAATTCAGCCGTGTGTTCCCGGCTTAGAATAGGATCACCCTGGTACTGGTGGTGTCGTAAGAGGCGACTAAAGTACGAGTGGGAGAGTCACGCCGCCAGCAATGGCAACACGCATGGGCAGACTCGACCGGATAATTACCACCCCCGGCATTTAAAACCGGCGTGAAGTAGTGGCTTTATGCCACTGCGTTTCGCATTAGGTAATGCCGGGCTCCGGGGCCCAGCCACCCCAAAAGCTGGCAACGCACCAGTAGCTCCTCTAGTGTTACGCGGTGTCGTGGGCGGCAGTGATCACTTATTATCAGGTGACCCGTACGCTCGTTTGCCATGCTTTTACCATAAAAAAAAATTTCAACTTCAAACACCAAATAATATCCGATTTAAGAAAATGTAAATTAATTAAATCGTTTACCCATTTAATCGTTTACCAAAACAAAAAAAAACTGAAAATTAAAAAAAAAGTACAATTTTGCCGCTCGAAGTGAGCATCCGTGGATTACATAAGTTGCCAAAAACAAACGTCAGAGGGTACAAGTTTTAATTGCCTTCGCGAGCAACGGACCCTTAATTAAAATATTACGGAGACAAAGGCGCGGAGAAGATTAGCGGTCGCTGCAAGGGTTAGTTACGGTAATGTCGTTTATACGATATATACGATAATGTCTTTTATATGGACAGATTAACGATATGATTAGATTAACGATTTGGTTTTTAAAAGATTATTTTTCTTTCGAACATGAGGTTAATGCTGTTAGCCCTATTGGCTTTTACAGCGACACCGGTTGCGTAGGGAAGAGGGTACTCTGTCCCTGAAGCACTAAGCCTGTGAGGAAGTCGACTAGTCGAGGATTATCGTAAAGAAATATGAACTTACTATTTATTTTTAGTAAATAAAAGTTGAGGATTGGAAATATCTTAACAATAAGTTCCCAGCAGGATAAAACGCACCTGTAGCTCCTCTGGTGTTGCACGGGGTCGTTGACGGCGGTAATAACTTACCATCAGGTAACCCGAACGCTCGTTTGCTTTGTCCTTTTTCCTTATATCATTTTATAAGGAAAGTATATGTAGTATCTTAGCAAGATACTCCTTTTCTTTTATTATTGACCAGGATAGGGAAATAAAAAAAATACACGAATCCTACAATCATCTTTTGCAACTGTAACTCTATTTCTACTTCACATTATATATCATAAAGTACTTGACATAAAATTTATACATCTTAAGCAAGCTTTTAGTATCAAATACGAGCTACATAACAAAACTTAAGATATTCTCACCAACGGAAAAATGTTTACGAGGAAACAATTTTACGCTATTGTTGAAAGTTTATGGAACGTGTTTTGAATATTTCATTGTAATAATCATTGCGGTGGCAATTACTTTATTGTTGGAGAAATTAAGCGTATTTTGTGTGTAAATGAAACTGAGACGTGGAACGACTCAGATTTCATAGACTACTTGTTAAGCTTTAGATTTTTTTTCGATCCTGAGGTAAATGCTGTTAGCCCTATTGGTGTTAATAGCGATACCGCAGTGGGAATGGGAAGAAGGTACTCTATCCTTGAAGGAAAGCAAGCACTATGTGGCTGCCTGTGAGGAAGTCGACGACTGTAAGGGCGCCGCCTGCGAGACTCCAACCTCGGCTTACGGCCGTCGAGCGCACTGGGAAGCTTTAGATATATAAGTAGATATAACTTACTTTTAGAATATATTTTTTCCTTCTATTGGAACTATACGGAGTATATGTACGTCTTATAGCTTTTCGCTAATTTCTGGTGTAGAAGTATAGTATATTGGTGTTATAAAGTATAGTGGTGTTGTTAAGGGGAGCCTAGTGTTAAGACACTCTATTCCTATGTCTTCTTGTTTGAAGGTTTTTGCATGTGAGTGGCGAAATTCAACGCTGCGCTTTGTTTGTAAATAAAAATAAAATATCCCCTAATGAAAAATAAAATTATCATGATTATTTAGATATTGATTTATATACAAAAATATATTTCCATTTTTTTATTGATTAATATCTATACACAGTTAAATAATAGTCTTTAAAATTATAGGAAGCTATTCGGCTACTAGCAAATATATTTCAAAAAAAAAAGTAAGGCGAAAGTCAACTTAAATGAACTCAAGATATTATACATTCTCACAGGAATATAGCACGAGTAAAGTTAGATCCGACCTAAGTCTAAAATCAGAACCTTAAAAAATAATAGGAAATGCGTACTTACATGATTTTAATTTCTTTCGTATTAATTTTTGTTAAAAGATAAATTCAAAAGGTCTTAATTCAATAAGCTTTAAGCCACATAAACAAATATTCCTAAATATTACTTTTATGACAATAATTGAGGCTAGTCGTGGCGCAGGGGCACAAAGTGTGACTGTAACACCGACTGGTGTGGTGTGGTTTC
>DWGR01004200.1:0-11363 GCA_018247715.1 Heliconius burneyi | reverse complement strand
AAGATCTCCCTGATACACTCTTCAGGTAAATCGTGGAGTTTAGGCACTACTTCTGGTCCCGGCTAAAAATAAGAACATGACATTTCAAATCTCATACTATGTTTTACATTCTCGTGGACCAGTTAATGAAATATTTTATAATTTAAAACTAACGAAGATGAAATTACAGAAGTTTTAGGTCCACTCAAAACATATTTTTTTAAATCAAATCGACACTTAAAATATACCTAAAATAGCAGAAATTATAGCAATTTACTATTTACCTCTTGAATACGTATACTGTTAGCTATATGCGTAATCCTGGCTATAGCGTGGTCGTGGTGACCCCACAGAGCACGGGAACCTAATGGTCGTCCCCAACACGCTCGCCTCTCAGCTTCACGTAACGCTGATAACGCTACCAGAAGTGCCCTTAACGCGTTAAGATTCTGTTTAGATTGTGCCACTGAAAGAAAAGGATAAATATAATTGATATGACAAAGCGTAGCGTTGAGTTCCGTGTCTCAATTTTGAGTGAGATGGGGAAAAACGGAGTATCAAGAACAGGGCTGAAACTTTATTTATTTACTAATGATGAGTCTCCAAGTAGTATGACATTAAGCGAGCGTCCCTATCCCCACTCCATCCCCTCCATTCTTGGACCTCTCTTCGTAAGATGTTACCATTAGAAAAATATATTGCTTAATCAATGTTCTTGAAAGTCTTGAAGGGGATTCCTTTACTGCTATGCAAGCAAAATCGAAGCTAACATGCGTATAGCAAAATTATTATTAAAGTGTGATTTAATTCTAAGGGATATTTATTATTAATATTTTTCTTTAATGGACAAAAAGTGGAAAATGGAGTGACTGTAAATTTCTGCCCACCGTATGACATGACACATAATAAAAATATATTTTAAATATTTCGGAAATCCAATTTACGTTAAAACTATTGTTTTTTGTTTCCCAAACCACGCATTAACCAATAAAGTTTGTATGAATAGGTCACAAAATCGGTATAACATACATTTATATTCAAAACTTGAATAGATTTTGTGGAGTGAGTTTGAGTCACTCGCTGTTGCCGACAAATCCAATTAACGAGTTGGCCAAAGCTATTACGTTGGTTGTTCGTAGTCTATACTTGTTTACTATAATTTAAAATACATAAATGATTACATAGTTTACAATATTTTATTCTTTATTCTTTTTATAGCTTCACGCTATATCTTACACAAAGCAGGGTAGGCTGAGGGAACCTGGGGACTTAAAGTTAAGATATTCCGTTTCGATTTAAATATTTACGTGCCTCACTTTCCACTGAATTCTCGAGGAATTGCGTTTCAGCGGTGGAACTCATCGCCGCGCTTTGCTTTGCTCAGAGCAAAGAAATTAACGTTTTTAATATTTTATTCCCTCGGATCAGAACCAAACCTACAACCGCTTGTGCCCCTGGGTATATACATATATATACTTTTATATATATATATATATATATATATATATATATATATATATATATATATATATGAAAGGACATATTCCCAGTGTCTGCGGTAAGACGCACGCACAACCGTAGCCGCTGTGCGTAGAAACGTGAAATTTAGACAGATTTAATAGATAATAAAACATAATGTGGTTGTTTCCAATATGAAATAGGAGTTAACCGTTTGTATGGTTTTTTTTAAATCAGCCCTAAGCTGAAAATAATTTCAATAACATTTAAGATATTTAAAAATTTATAGTTCAAGAGAGCGAAATCGCCCAGGTCAGCTAGTTACTTATAAAACAACGTTTGACACCGTAACATAAAAAGAAGTTTTTTTTTTTATGGAAAAAGCATGGCAAACGAGCGTACGGGTCACCTGATAGTAAGTGATCACCGCCGCCCACGACACCGCGTAACACCAGAGGAGCTACTGGTGCGTTGCCAGCTTTTGAAGTGGTTGGGCCCCGGAGCCCGGCATTACCTAATTCGAAACGCAGTGGCATAAAGCCATTACTTCACGCCGGTTTTAAATGCCGGGGGTGGTAATGATCCGGTCGAGTCTGCCCATGCGTGTCGCCATTGCTGGCAACGTGACTCTCCCACTAACTAAACTTACTTTCTGTTTTATGTAAGTACTTAATATAGATTAATAATTATTATAGTGTTTTATAACTCGAAAATCAAGATCAATCTGTTTTGTTTAATGTATAACGAATATCCTATAAGAATCGTTTAACGTTCCTTCTAAAGTCCTTATTTAATGCCAAGCTATTGAAAAAAGGGCAAGGACTATAAATTATGCAGGAAAAACGAGTTGAAGTAGAAAAAGTCTTCTAGAAATTGCATAGATCAAATCAAATAAAGCTGTTTTGCTAAAATGGTATTTTTGAGAGGCGATAAAATTGAAATAAAATTCGGCGTGACTACCTAATATGACAATAATTTATTTATTTAATGCTTTATTACACCAATATGAAACAACATATAAAAATAAAAAAAATAAAAAAATATTGGTGTAAAGGCGACCTAATCACCATAGGTGATCTTTACCAGGCAACCTTTACCATCAAAAATCAAAAGACGCAAGGAAAGTGGTTGGTGTACAAACGATATGAGAATAGACAGTTGGAGATAATATACGAATATAATTGTAGTTCTGATTCCCACTGGGGGAATGGGCAACGGAAGTGACTTAATGGAGAACGGAGTGTGTTAACAAGGTTTCCAGATTCCCTCAAGGTAGGCTACCATCTTATGTGCGGGAAACAGCGGGAAGTAAAGACCGCCGTCATGGCGCAGCGACACAGCGAGTAACTTAAATGCGACGGCTTTGGATTCGGTTCCCACTCGGGCGAATGAACAATTTTTATTATCTCTGGTAAGAAGACAAAGCGCGGCGTCTAGTTCCTACCCTGCAGACCTGGAAAACGCGTTTTCTGTTATTTTGCAACTGTTTGTTAAAAATACAATAATTTATATGAAGTATGACGAGGTTATTGCCATAAGTGAAACTGCTATATCATCACAAGTCAGCACAGAGTTGTTGAGTCAACCTATTTTATTGTTTTAACGTCATAAATTTTCTACACTTAGGAAAGCAGTGAAATTTGGTATTATAATTTGTATTCTCCTTTTTTAACTTCTTGTAATTTTCTATACGTGTTGGTTGGCGGAGCCTAAAATAGAATTTTGCTTAATCAGAATAGAGAAACAAAAATATTTACTACAAAATATTTTAATAGAACGTCGTGAATAACGTCCGATTGAAAGTGCGACGCTCGTGGTTCGACTCATAATAATCGGGCGAATGAATTCTATTCATTCTTTCTACTAACGAAAATAAAACACAGTTTCCCTCTGTCTTAGTATATACGGGATACAGTGTGAAGCTATAAAAATTTAATCTATAAAAAAGTTAATGTCTGTATAAAAAAGTTAAAAATCTTAATGTATATGAAAATATTGAACACAATTTTTACTAGGTTATGATATTTCTAGCTCGTAGTAGGGAGGGCAGAGGAATATTGTTAAGAAACTCTGTTCTCTATTTTCCATCGATTGAGGAAATGCGTGTTGAGTGGTGGAACCAAAGCTCAGAGCGAAGAAATGAACATTTAATATATTTAATATTTTTTTCCCCCGAATTGGAATCGAACCCACAACCTTCGAGTCTACAGTCAAAAGCTTGTGCCTTGGGTTATGTAAATAATCCTGTTAAGGCACCTTGGTCAGCAAGCTGTTCCAGCATGGACAGCAACAGCTTCTGCGCGGCGCCAGGCAAGTTGGGCAGCTTCTGCCCTCCTAAAAGCAACTCCAGTAGAGCGCAAATGTAGTTGAAACGGCGCACGTCGCGCACCGCCGACGAGAAGTCCAGGCGGCGCACCGCCTCTGATAAACCGTTGAAACCTGCTATCTGTTGGTTGAAGTAAAAAATATATTTTTACATTAGATTTAGAAATAACTTATTAATACTATTGATGAAATGGTCTCATTATTAACTATTAAATATTTTTTTATTAAAAAAAATTAAGTTATATTTGTTTTTATAAGAGGCAATGTGTTCCTGAAATACAATATTTTACGTACAATAAAAAAATATATATATAAAAAACAATATTACTCTCGAAGGTTATCGTAAAAATAGTGTTATTAGTTTCATCTCAGCCAAAAGTTCGGCAAAGGAATATCTATTTTTGTACAATGCCCCAATTCAATTTGTCTCAAAGAGTATGAAAACAAATTGCCATTTGTTATTCTTTATCTCTATTTCAAAGTTTTCTTGCAAAAAGCAATTAAGGCGCAACTGTACAGCTTAACACAGTAAACGCTACGATTGTGGGTTCGATGCCCAGGCGAAGAATGAATCATTTTCATTTCCACACACTGGCAATAAGTCAAAGCAAGTTCGCCTTGAAAATTGACAGAAAGTGAGGAATGGAGAGTTCCTCATAGGTTCTCTCTCTCTCTTTTCTGCTATATGCGAGGCGGGGTACAGCGTCAAGAAAAAATCTTACCTCTCTAGTACACTTAATAGTTATGTGACAATGTGGAGGGATTCTTGCAACAACATCGTCTGATTGCTTTTCGCCTTCCTCTCCTGACGCTGTGATCCTGTAAATGAATGAAAATATTGATTTATATGAAAACTGTACCCAGAACAAATAGATATTTTTCTCTATATTATATTCTTGGCAAAAAGCCACGGCGGCATTTCATAAAGGTGGTTATCGTGCGTAAGGGTGGTTGGCGTTGACACTGTGAGTTCGTTCCATATTATAATTAATTTGTTATTGTTTAACGTTGTGTAATGGAAAGTAATGAAAGTTTAATTCTATTTGATTGTGTACTCAGATTTATTCACCCAGAAATATTGTTTGTATAAGTCTATTCTGTAATAAACTGCTTGTAATCCATCCTGAATTATCTCTTTTTTCATATTAAGCACTTCTGATTCCTAATAGACTTGCTAATTGTGAATAAAACGTTGTCGAAAACGTATGACTATTATGAATAATTATGTATTTTGTTATGGAAATCTGATAATATATTACATAATTGTATTAGGCACTATCTTTTAAAACAATTCAAGTACTTTATTTATTGGAACTAATAAAAATTACGCATATAATATAACTAGCCGCCCGCCAGCGGCTTCGCCCGCTTGCATTACATTATTCATTTAATAAACAGAATCGACTGACAGTCAGATGTGTTGATGTCAATGAACACTTTAATTCACTCGTAGGTATATGTATAGATATGGATTGCTTTATACATGTATTTGCAGGCAAACTCATGCGCCTTGAGTCCATTCAAATGTCGATAGCTTTTTTTTTAATTGTATAAGTTGGGTTATAATAAAGCAATTGGTGAAAGTTTTAAGTAAATCAGTCCAGTACTTTCGGAGATAAACGTTACCATACATACAGACAGACAGACAAGTAATTTAAAAAAAATATTTTTGCTTTCTATTATTCCTTTCAAGTGCCCCTCTTTCCATTTCAGTCCAAAATACTAAATGAATAGGTAAAATATTTATACTGTTTATACACATATTAATCAATTTACATTCTTTTATTAATTAGAAAATAGTTGTCTCGATCAAGTCAAACAAAAAAAAATTAAATCAAAATCGGTTCTACTAACTACTAGTTTAGGAGCTACGATGCTACAGACTGATACACCCATACACAGAAAAGTAAACTCATGACGCAGAGGCATGCGTCGTTTAAGTTTGGCTTGTTTAATTACCTGCTGACATAATTGCATTTCCCCGCCATTTCTTCTACCGCTTTGGGTAAAATATTGTGTAAGTGTGGAACGGAGTGTCTTAACACTATGTTCCTTCTGCCTACCCTGCCGTGTGCGGGATAAAGCGTGAATGTGAAGCCTGCATTTGCGCGCTTGTGAGCATTGCGGTTTTAATAAACCTCAGGGGCAGATTAACAACGGCCAATCAGTCCAAATTTTTTGAATTGGAAGGAAATATCTAAATAGGTAAATTTAAATGAAATAAGTAGGTATACTCGTATATTAAATTAAGTCAGCTTCATGATATATCTCACACGCAGCGATGTAGACTGAGGGAACCTAGCGTTAAGACGCTGCGTTTACCACTTGCCGCCAGATTCCGGTGACATTGCGTGTTGAGTTACGCAAGTTAACGCCGCGCTATGCCTCGACATCAAAGCGAAAATATATAATTCAATAAATATTTCATTTTCTCGTCACCAGTGGCGTTTACAGTGACTATGAACCCCTGTAAACTTGTGCCCCTACGCCACGACTCGCCTCAGTTGGTACTAACAGACTTATTACCTATATCCATTTTTTTATTAATGAGTAATTTTTTTTAATAATAGCCTATAGAACCGGATCAATTGAGTTGCTATGTGTAACAGATTATTAAAAAATTATAACATTTCCTTCAGATAGAGGATAAAATAATCAGTGCGTTGAAGTGTTAATCGGACGTTTCCATGAATTCGTGCGTTTTTTTATTGTGAAACTGATATCAAATTATAACTTGATATTTTACTAAAAAAAACTAGTTTTAGATTTATTTTTTATTTTAAAAAACCATGTACCAACTTCTACTTTTATAAAACCATCAATTCCATCAATTGACCTATAAACTTTTTATTGTGTATTTATCTTTCACGGATAGGTATAGGTATTAGAAGTCGGTTTAATTTTTTTAATGAAAAAAATGTAAGAACTAATGTAGTATTTTGAAGTTTTCTTTAGTACGGAAGGCTACAAATAAGCAGTAACGTGGGTTGATTCAATTTACGTCCAAGCGTGACAAGTTTCTAAACAGCCATAAAGAGACAGAGGGTTGCTAATTGGACTCGTATTTTTATTAGATGTTTACGTGACTTATTTAAAGGAGAGTAGTTTTTTTATAATATAATTAATTTAAAAGGCATATGAAAAATGTATTTTATAGTTTAAATATTATTTTTTAATTATTTTCATTTTTTGCTCTAGTGTCGAGGCAGAGTGTGGCGCTGAGTTACGCCACTCAACACACAATGACTTCAAAATGCAGCAGAAAGTGGGAAGCGGAGTGTCGTAACACTTAGCACCCTCTGCCTACCCTGCTGCATGCGGAATACGAGTACATTGTTAAGCTATATGCATGATCTTAGCTTACAGAATTACATTACTCGCATTTTTAAAATTGTCCATATTAGGTTCGCAAAGGCGAACCTAATATGGACAATTTTATCTATCTAAGTTTATCTAAAGAGATAAAGAGCAAATCACTGTCTCTCGTAACTTCACCTAATTGAACGTAATACCGCCTTTTGTTGCGCAGTACGAATTTCCGCGTTTAGAAAGTACGTTGCATAACTAATGGCTGCGCGAAAATGCTGCCTCATCTGACATTTTTCACTTTATTATTAAAAATAACCAAAGAAGAGTGATGTCATGGTGCAATGGCAATGGGGAAAAGATAGTTTTAATTTTCGATTGGTAATAAGATAAAATGCGGCATTGAACTTGGCCACTTTCTTGAGTACAAGACATTGTTTTCATGATATCTCCATAACACGAAAGCACATGGCACTAAGTGGGGAACCGAATGTTGTAAGATGAGAGAAACTACCCTCTGCCTACTGGCGGATAAAGTGTGAAGCGTAAGAAGCTAAAGTAGTTTCACATCTCTTGCATAGGTAGAGACTAGTGTTATATTTACGTTTTCTTTACAATTTTGAAACAAAACAGACGAATATAAATAATTTAAAAAAAAATTAGTTTTATAATTTTTAGCTTGCAAGTATGTTTTCCTAGACTTTAAGACGAAAAATGAGAAATGACAGTTCTTCCTGTGGGAATTTGGAAAAATCCTTTCTTATTTTTCCTCTACACTTCCTAACCTACCTACTACCTTCTAAATTCCGTAGTACACTCAGTAACGGAAGATTTTTACATGCAAACATAGGTGATTTCTATACAAGAGCATTAAAATAAAAGTAATAAAGAAAATTAAAGTATCTACTAAAGAAAAAATATTATAGGCAGACATGGAAGTCGGTTACGAATACTTACATCCGTGATCACTTACAAGTATATTATTATTATAATTAATCAATAATTTCCTTTTTAAATATTCAATTATGCAGTTTCCCCTATTAATTTTTTAATGGCTTCATTTAGGTTTTTTACTGATAATTATGAAGTACGAGCGGTAATATAACTACATTGTCAACATAAGTTTCAAACTTCACCTTTTTTTATCGGGAAAAAACCCTTTTAGGAGTGGGGACAGGAGCGGCTTATGTGGGACTCATGGACAGGCAGATGTAGGTCTACAGCACCCACTAAAAACTCAACTTTGAGGACACTATTTAGTCTCGTCGTGTACGTTCCGTTTCCGTCCGTCCATCTTTACTTATTTTTTTTAATTAACTGTTTTCGCTATGTTTACGCATATAACATAAGGCCGGTAGAAGGGACCTAGTAATAACGAATTTGTGACTCTATATGTCGAGTGGCGCAACTCAACTCCGTAATCTGTTCTACAAGGGCTATCTAATTATATGCTCAATAGCTATTTAACCAAACAACAAGAACAGGTAATATCTATATAAATAAAAAGCGTTCTAAGTAAAACTAAAACATACAATACTAGTTTCATGATAATAAATCATTTCATAGATATTACACAGATAACTCGAATGTAGGTCCCACTGATATTAAATATTCATATGTTCCATTGAACGTCTCAAGCAGGAAGTTAGGTCATGTTGAAATGGTTTAGAAACATTAAAGGTTCGCGCTGAACTGTTTTATGTTGCAATAAAAAATGTATTTAAAGTCCACTTAAGTTGCATCTTCTACTAATAACACATGTTAATCTATTGATAATATATATGAGATGCAAGTAAAATTTCAATATTGTTCTTATCAATTGGCCTACTTGTATAATTAATGAAAGAATACAAAAAATATCTTTCTGCATTTGTTAAATTATTTGAGGCCGTCATGGCACCGCGGCACAGTGTCTGACTGTAAAGGCAACGGCGGTGGTAAGTTTGATTATCGTTACGAGAAACGAATTCATTTCCTCGCAGTTCCACGACTCAACATACAAAGTCCTGAAAATGAAGTTAAATGACTAACAACTGCTCTACAGCGACAAATTTAAATAATACAAAAATCCAATTTTTTTACAGCCATTTTAAATTTGGATGGACGTACGTTTTAGTGAACAATTTATTTGTTTTAAAAGATATTCATATTATGAACTAGACTGAACTAATACGGACAGTATCTACATATATACAATATGAAACTTCTATAGAAATAGAATTTCGACAGTCATTACCTAGGAAGGGAAGGGTAAGGGAAGAAACGTACACACATGACATTGTATATTTAGCACTATCCGTCCCCTCTATATTCCCATACTTCCTATATCTATTTCAAGTAGTATTTCTGTCCCCTTTGTTTCAAGACGGTAGCTATATTATACCTAACTATGAAAATGCAACAGGGTCGTTGACATTTCGTACGACACGAGCTGCTGATGCGAGCCGGCACCTACGTTTGCGGCAAGCCTTTGTTTGTCTTCATTTGGCGTTATATGTTTGTTAACCTTAGCCAATGATAATAATGAATTGTGATATAGTTAATATGATAAAAAAAATATTTAAATTTATATTTTCATTTCTGCGCTCTGGTGTGAAGGCAAAGAGAGGCGTTGAGTTCCGCCACTCAATACGCAATGCCTTCAGAATTCGGCGGAAAGTGGGGAACGGAGTGTCTTAACACTAGATTGCCTCTGCTGCCCAACCCTGCTGTGTGCGGGATATAGCGTGAAGCTGCTACAAAAATGTTAATTGTGTTAATATACTTAAAAATACCAAGTATTTAGCAGTAAATCAGTTTATAAATGATTCATTTAATGTTTTTTACAGTTTCAAGTTGTATCCTGCCCAAGACACTCCGCACTCTGCTTGATTTCGATGTGTGTTCCATGACAGAGTTATCAGAGCAGGAAAATGCTAACAATGCCCTGGCACCTGGTTCATAAATTTTCATAAATTTATTATCTAATAAAACGGGAGTAATTTTTTTTTCATAATTTAAAATTATGTTATTTACGAAATATTTATTTGTTATGGAAATAACTATTTGACGTTAATATATTGCAATATAAAACAAACTTGTGCAATTGCATATTACGTGGCAAGCAAAGACGAATGAGTAAGAAAAAACACAAAAAAAATCTAGGCATATATGTTCCTTAATACAAATATTTAAATCTACAAGTTTATAAGTACGAGCGTATAGACGACGAATGATTGATCGTGAAAATGAAGGATGCGGGCTCGATTCCCCCTCAGGGTATGAATGATTTTTTCCGTCCTTGGTTGAAATGAAAGTCTAGGAAAGTCTAGTGGCCTTAATACTAGGTTCTCTTTCTTTTTTCCTTTCCTATATTACTATAAACAGAGTAAAGTCATCAAGATGAACAAATACGACCGACAAATTTAGTATGTAATTGTTAATATAAATGTAAAACAACATTTAGAAATAAATTAATTGGTTTTTTAGGCAAGGCAGCAGAGGCAAGCCGCGGCGTCGAGTTCCGCCACTCATCACGCAATGCCTCCAGAATTCGGAGGAAAGTAAGAAGCAGAGTGTCTTAACACTAGGTTCCCTCTGCCTAATCTTAATGTAATTATTACTATAAATTATAAGTCCTATATCTTAATATCGCGGACATAAGATCTTGCAGCATGATGTATTTTGTTACAAGGAAGTAACATTATAAATAGATCGGCGTGCGCGTCTTTCCGCATCTCATTTCGATTATGCATTACAGATTTTTTTTCTTCGTAGGTTCTACTAGAATTTATTCATTGATTTTGTGATTACTTCATATTTTCTTGTAACACTTGCATTTAACGACTTAGTATTTTTTTTTCTGCTTATCCTATATGTGGCAGAATACGCATAGGGAAGTGTCGTGACGTGCCTAGTGTTTGGATACTCCGCTCCCCACTTTAATTAACGTTTAATTTTTTTTCATACGTAATTTTTTTTCTACGTTCTGGTATCGAGGTAAAAGTGCGGCGTTGAGTTCCGCCACTCAACACGCAATGCCTCCAGCGTTCGGTGGAAAATGGGAAACGGAGTGTGTTAACACTATGTTCCCTCTGCCAAGCCTGTTGTGTGCGGGATACAGTGTGAAGCTGATTTAATTTTAATTAATATTAAATTAGTTATTATATATTTTTTATTTTTAAAAAAACAAATCCACATAAAATATATGAACAATTGAAAAATTGCAGTCATTGCAAGTGTTAACTGTCAGCTGTATGACAAGGTCGTTTCAATATAAAGAAAAATTGTAATACGACTATTCGTCTCTGTCAATG
>DWGR01004199.1:0-11363 GCA_018247715.1 Heliconius burneyi | reverse complement strand
TGGACACTTGAATAAACGCCGTACTTCGAGCACGAGGTAGTGTGAAAATAAGTAGGTAAGTCAGTGAAAGGAAGAGGAAATGTGAACAAAGCAGGAAAAGAAATAACTAATTTTATATATGTAAACTATAGAGGTCAGTCGTAGCGCAGTTGCACAAGCGCGTGACTGTAAGTGCGATGTGTTTTTTTTTATATGAATATTTTGTTTGTATTTTCATTTCTTCGCCCTGGTGTTGAGGCAAAGTGCGGCGTTCAGTTTGGTGACTCAATACGCAATGCCTCCAGAGCTTGGCAGAAAGTGGGCAATGGAGTGTCTTAACTGCTGCGTGCGGGATACGGCGTAAAGCTGATCTAATTTAATTTTTATATCTTCGCTCTGGTGTTTAAAGTATTAAACAAAGCGCGGCGTTGAGTTTTCCGTCACTCAACAGGCCTAATGTCTCTGGAGATGGCGACAATGGGGAACTTAACATTACGTTCCCTTTGCCTCCCCTGCTATATGCAGGAAGCAGCGCGAACTAGAGAAAGAAAAAAAAATAACTATAATGGTGTTATGCTTTTGTGCTATTGTTTTAATTTAATTATTTACAGTTTTTCTGAAAAATAAAATCTAATAATAAGAGCTAAAATAATAAAGAAACATTTAAACATTCTATTATCGAAATAAAAATTAAAATAATTCCTACCATTTTAGGTTTTTCTATTAGATTACGAAAAATGCACGAAGCTTAGATAATAAGACAGCCTTAGAGGCCAGCCGCAGCGTAGGAGCACAAGCATGCGACTGTAAATCTGTGACGGGTTATGGGCTTGATCTCCACTAGAGGAAATAAAATTAATATTTTCATTTAGTCGCTCTGCTAACGAGGCAATCTGCGGCGTATATTTCCGCCTCTCAACACGCAATGCCTCAATAATTTGTCTTAACATTAGGTTCCCAGGTTCCCTCTGCCTACCCTGCTAGATGCGGCATACAGCGTGAGGGTAAAAAAGAAATAATTAATAATTTACATTGTATTAAATGTCAAGACTTGAAATTGCAGTACATTAGGTATTTCCGCCGGTTTTACTATGCAAATAGGTATTACGGCTATTCTAGAAGATTCTTGCGATTCCCCGCGGTCTCTTCAAATTTTTAGTTTATTTTTAAGAATGAAATAATAACACTTATACAAACTACATTGGTTATAAAAGTAAAATGGTTATTCTTATAACTCTATCTATAAATATGTATATTATTTTGAATTCATTTAAACAAACTATATTTAATAATATTTTTTTTTGTTCCAATCTATTACTTTTATTGATTATATGAATACAATATTTTTTCACCTTGCTGTCGATTATGCCATTTTATTATGCTACAAAAGTTTAGACTTTTATATTTTTAAATACCTTCTTTTCGACGTAATTTAAATATATAATATTTTATTAAGGAACAAGCAATATAAGGAAAAGTTATGCACACCTCAGGCTTCCGTTAATTGCATGTAATTCTAACTACAAAGCTACAAGCTACTATAAATAAATCTCATATATAAGCCTTCTAACCCGTAACGTTTGCGTGCGTTAATAATATAGGTTAGGTATTTTTGTGTAATATAAAACGTCTACTTTTTTCTAATTTAGGTACCATTCATTTTCAGACCCTTGAAAAAATTATTGAAAATTGTGGAGAAGAAATACTGAAAATGAGTTATATGGTATGATTTATGATCACTGACAGAGAGTATAGAAGAAGAGGTAAAATCCAGAATACCTGAAACCAAAGCAATCCGTCAAATATACTAAATTAGGAAAGCTGGTCAACTTGATAAGCAATTTCTGCTGACATGAAAAGAAGGAGATTTGGTGTGGGATCTAACAGCCAAGAAAAGTCTACATAAATATGAATATAACTTCTGCTAAACTACTTACACACAACGGGTGGTAAATGGAAGCATCACGAACGCCACGCAAAAGAAGTTGCGCGTGGTAGTGACTACTAATTGTACACATTGGCGTATTCAGATTAGAATTTCTGGGGGAGGACATGGATTCTAGACCTTGACTTGACAGATATTTTCGTGTAATTTTTTGTTACAAAAATTTCAGAGTTAGGCACAAGACTATTTTGGGGTGAGCACATCACTCCCGGACCCCGCCTATTCTTACGCCAATGAATGTAAACTATTGTTGTATAAAATTATTATATATATCCTCTTCTTATGAGGTTACATACAATTCGGAGCAATTTATCCAATTAATTTCCAGAAAAATCATCCATGTTTGTCAGAGCACTGATCCATGATCATTTTTCGCATCCGAACACTTAACTTCCTTCCAAGAGGCCTATATTACAGTCGAGTGGATTTGTACATTATTTGTACAAGACCCTCACTACCATTTGTGTTAAGTAATAAGACAAGATTAAATATATTATATATAAGGAAAACCTTTTGTTTCTATTTCAGAAAAATGGTAAGTTAAAAATGGAACGCTGTGTTTCACCGTTGATCACGCGATTGGGTGGAACCGTAGTGTCTTAGCACTATTTTCCCTCTGCCAAATGTATTAAGAGTAAAGTATATAAAGCGGTCAAGTGATCGAAAGATACTCTGAAGACCCCGGAAAATCGGAGTGCTTGCGTGAAGCTAAAAAATAATAATTACAGTACTAAATCACTTTCTTTCTCTATAAATAACCATTTAAACTTAGGAAACTGTTAAAATTGATAAAGATATATATAATATTGTATATTTAAAATAAATACTAAAAGTGTTAAGCTTACGAATAAGAAACGTTCCACTGGTAGGGGTAACCGGGTAAGTTGAATCCACGCAATAATTGTTTTCCCCAACTCCAACTGTTCCACTCTATATCCAATTAACTTTGAGCTGAACGTTCATGGAGATATAGACAAATTAGCATTCTTAACGACGACTGATGTAGAAACTTAGCTGTTCTCATACGTGGATAGCGTTTAATTAAGATTTAAATAGACCTAAAAGTTATGTTATGTAATTCTAACAAAATATCTTTATAAAGCTTAAAAAGTAAAGATTCAATAAGTTATTTGTATTATTAATTGTGGTCCGGTGCAATTATTTCTAAATTAAATAAAAAAAAAGTAAAAAAACATTTTTGTTCCCTCAATTCTTTTCATTACGTAAAATTTTCTTGAGGCCTGTCGTGACTCAGGGATACAAGTGAGTGACAGTAAACGCCACTAGTTATATTATTTTCATTTCTTCTGGCTCTGGTACCGAGGGAAAGCGCGGCGTTGAGTTCTGCCACTAAACACACAATACCTCCAGAATTAGGCGGCAAACGGGGAACGGAGTGTCTTAACACTAGGTTCCTTCTGCCTACCTTGCTGTTTGCGAGTTATAGTGTTAAGCTGATAAAAAAAAACAATCTGCTACGCTTCAATGATTTTCAAATCCTGTTACGATCTATCTCGTAACACAATCGACCGACTGAATAAATCCACAGCACAAAAATCAAATGTAATTTTTTCGATCATTGCACAATTTCCGTACGGCCGGCCGAGATTCCATCGTGAAAGCGTTTTTGAATATTTCCCCCGTTTAAATCTATTGCAAATTTCCTGTCGAGTGAAGTGCCATGTAGAGATTGTAGAGTGCTTTAGCGAGCGCTTTCCACGCCATTTCACGCTATAAATTTGAATTTTGTGTTAAAAAGTGGTACGCTAGGCACACCTCTAGTCAACCTTGCCTTGGCTCCTCACTAACTTAAGACCTCGGTGTTAACAAAATAATAGCATCTATTTAGTTACTAATATATGTTATTATAGAAGGCGGCGTTGTGCTCTGCCACTCAACACGCAATGCCTCATCCGGCGGAAAGTGGGGAACGGTTATTTCTATCTACCCTGCTATAAGCGGGATGCAGCGTGTAGTTAAAAAAAATATGGTTAGCAAAAATAGTTTCTTTTTTATGTAAATAGTTTGATTATAGTTATGTGAAATTTTGTGGAATGGTCTACTAGAATGACTTTATTAACCACAAACAATATTACTTAATACATACGAGTATACAAAGTAAAACGAGATAATTAAATAAAATAAGATTTTACAATTATTACTTTAAAAAGTGCTTTACCAAGTTCTTGATATTTTCCTTCGCAATACTTATATTTAATGGTTATCTTGTTTCGAATGACAGGCTTCGCTGGACGGAGCCTCCTTTGGGACATCGCTACTTGCGATGTAGCGCGCTTAAGGAAGAGAACTTTTTGAACTGACCGTCACACTTTTCCACTAACGATACAAATTGTTTTCGCCTTGGGTATTAGAGGAATGTATAATATATGAGGAAAATGCTTGTTAGCTTTATTAATTCGATATAAGTTATAACTGATTGCAGTTAATAAGTATATACGAGTATGTATAAAACATACACGTGTTCTTAAAAAACGGTTAAATGTCTAGGAGTACTTTCAATAATATAATATCTAATAACACCATCGAGTAGTTAATTCAACAATGTTTATATTTTACATTTAGACGATTATTTGGTAGGACCAAGACGAAAGCTGGTCGACAGAATCGAAGTAATTGGAATATTTTAAGCTGATATTTTTTAAAAGTTCTAATTAAAATGATAACTGCTATATCTAAGAACATTTTTTGTTACTTCTTAATTTTATAATACAAGTAAACCATTGAAATACAAAATAACTACGTTAACAGAAAATAAACTAATCAAATAGGAAGATACTACGCACTAAATATCAGGGGTACGACTAAAGACTACTAAAGTATTCGTAAGAGATTACAACTAATTTAATATTTTTTGCGATTAGTACTGTTTGCTGATGATATTCTTTAATTTTTAAAGTAGATCGTAATAAGGATAATTATGAAGAAGTGAATCGTTCATTAATCTGCTATATCCCGCATACAGCAGGGTACTTACACTTGTACACTTTCCAGCGAATTTTTCGCAGCATTGTGTGTTGAGTGGATGCCGCGTGTTGTGTTGTTGCCATGTGTTCCCGGCTTAGAATAGGATCACCCTGGTACTGGTGGTGTCGTAAGAGGCGACTAAAGTACGAGTGGGAGAGTCTCGTCGCCAGCAATGGCAACACGCGTGGGCAGACTCGACCGGATCATTACCATCCCCGGCATTTTAAACCGGCGTGAAGTAGTGGCTCTATGCCACTGCGTTTCGCATTAGGTAATGCCGGGCTCCGGCGCCCAACCACCCCAAAAGCTGGCAACGCCCCAGTAGCTCCTCTGGTGTTACGCGGAGTCATGGGCGACGATGATCACTTACCATTAGGTGACCCGTACGCTCGTTTGCCGTGTCTTTTTCTATAAAAAAAAATGAAATCAACGTCGAGCTTTCGCTACAGTGAAGAAATGAACATCTTAAGAAATAATAATTCACTCCCTCGAGTGGGGATCGAACCCACCACAGTCATGTTACAGTCACACTATTGTGCCCCCGCGCCACGACGGCCTCTAATGATAAATTCGTGTTAATAATTGAGTATTTAACTGAAAAAAAAACTCGATGTATAGTATTAATTATGCCCAACGCGAAGAAGCGGAAGCCAACTGAGGCTTGCCTAATAATGAAATTCTCAATGAGGCCCCCACTTATCTTCACTTGCGGATAATCTGATGTTAATAATGTTAAATTTTAGTTATTTTTAAAGTATCTTGTCCAATGGAATATTACTTTGGGCCAACGCTGCAGATATCGAATCAATATTCATAATGCAAATAAGAGCAGTGGACTATTTACAGTATGGCAGTTCGGGAATACCTGAGAGAAGTTTTTAATAAAATAGATATTTATAAATGTAAATGTACTGTGCTGCAAATGTAAATTTTTACAATAATATCTTATTTATTCGCAAAAATATTCACGGTTATTTAAAGAGCTGTTCTGAACAACATCCTCAATAGCTTTGATATTAGTACAAGAAATTAAAACAAGTTGATTACCCTTACTTTTCGTCTTCAAAAATAATATGGTATAATAAAATTCCACAAGTGATTTTAAACTTGCCACTAGAACCATTTAAAGTTATAGTAAAAAAAATAACACTATAATGGTAATACAGTTCGTGTAATAAAATGATGGTCATATATTAATAATAAATTATATTTTGGAAAGAGCAACTGTTGAGTCTTGCTGGCTGTTCTCAGCTCTTCTTACATTTAACGTTAATTGATTTCTCCGAAGGGGCATCGAACCCACAACCGTCGCGTTTACAGTCACACTCACAGCTCCGATGGCCTCTCTAATATATAATAATATATTAATACTGATATCTTAACTTTAAATCGTTATAACCTTGGTGATTTAACATAAAAATGAACGTATCAGATGAAAGCTCTGGCTAAGCTAAGCCTAAATTTCAGAAATAGCTTCAGACCTCTAATTTTTGTACAGAACCCTCGATAGGCGAGCCCGACACGCGTTTGTCTGTTTTTTATAAGCAGTTCTTTTAGTGTAGAAATATTGGTACTTCAAACAGCAAAGGCGCTTATCATTTCTTCGTTCATTCAGGTCGCAGCCCACTTTTGCAGTCAGGACATACTGATAGTATATAACAATTAAAAAATATAAACTTATTATGTATATATTTTTACGATACCTATGTAATAAGTGCATTAACAAAATTGTATCGGGGTCAAGTTGTCATGATATTGAACATATTTTCATAAATAAAAGGATGCAATGGATATACTATTGCAGAAGAAAAAAATAAATAAAATTTTCTAAAAACTATTAAAAATAAGTTGTTTTTAATTGGACTCTTATAAAACAATCCAATACTGTTAAATTAAAAGTATTATTATATATTTGTTCTATGTTTCTGATTCGGGACTAATGTAAATAATTATATTGATAATAACTTTGCACTCTATATAATATAAAGAATTGACATGGACATAAGAGTTATTTTTTCAGCTTCACTCTGGATCCTGCACACAGGACGCAAATATTCGAGATTTTGGCAGGCAGGCAACTTGTTGTATATGGACGTAAAGCTAAAAAAAAAAGAAATTCTTAAGTACCTTTCTTTCCCTCACCTTGCTACTTGGAGCTACTTACTATGCATCACTATACACGAAGATTGAGTGTCTAATGAAAATCACACTCAAACACGTTTTAGGGTAGCTAGTGTATAATTTGATGACTTTGAAGACCAGATTTCACACGAAAGAACAATCACCTCGAATTAATAGGGTTGGATTCTTACCCTCACGGGTGTAGTAAAAATGTCCTGGAAATAGACAACTACTGTGGACCAAGCTTAAATGTATGCTGTCAAGCTTCTAAGGGACGTAAGAGTGATGACTTTACGATTTTAGCAGAAAAAACACGTGGACGAGGGTGTCCTAACAATTTATATTTCCGCATCCTCAAGGGTGTTTTAAACTATTTCTAGTCGAACGACCAAAAGTAATTCTAAAAGTAGGATCTAATGCATATCACTAATATAAGTAAACGAGAAATTTTTATTTTTATTTCATTCGAATGCAACATGGTCTGCATTTTTTCTGATCAGTGTATTATTGCTAGTTTCTTAGATATTATCGGTCTCTATGACAAATGCTTTGTATATTTATTAAAGTGTATGAATTTATATATTCATATATGTACTCGTACAGTATAATATACGTTTTAAATTTTATCATTAATTTGTTATTTCTAAAGAATGTACAAGAATATCTAATGCAAAAATAATAATTGAGTATGAAATCTAAAATGTCTGTCTGTTCGTTTGTTCATATACCATGCGTATCTTCGGAATTACTGGACTAATTTGAATGAAACTTTTTTTATTGTAAAGTATTTAGGCCCGGATCTGGCCTATAATTATTTAAAAAATCTGCGCATGTAGATTTCTTATAGTAATTACGACCCCTGTAGTGCAGTGCGATATAGCTTGGCTGTCAATGCTGTTACTATTAGTTCGACCTCCACTCAATGAGTAATGAATTGTGTCCTGTGTTCACCATTCGACGTGACGTTGGCAGATTGACTTTGTGCTAAACTGGCACGCTCGGAGCTCTTTAATCAAAGAACTGTGACTGAATAAATGTGTGTTGACATGGTAGAAGTATGTTGTCATTGTGTGAATGAGACTTATGTGTTCAGTCTTCACGTTTTTAAGGGTTTAGCTAACTAAGACAGTGCATAATTTATAATGTAATTTACTTTGAATTATTACTGTCTTCATCTATATATATATGATACAAGCGATTGACAAGCGACCACAGTAAAATATTCTATTCAGTTCCTTATTTGTATAATTGTTACGTAGCCTATCTTAGCTTAGTCTATCTAAAGATCAATATATAGCCTTAATTAACTCTGGGAGACCTCGCGATAATTAACTTACAAGATGACCTAATATACTGAGGTTTTCTTATTTTTGGCGTTTTCTGAAACCGAAACGTTATTTTATCATTTTTATTATTTTAACATGTATAATATATATTTGACAATTAAGGTTGTAAGTAAAGATAACTTAAACAGATATAGATAATTTAATTTTCCGCATTTCCATCATTAAAATTGATTAGATATTTATTTATTATAAACAAAAATATCACTTGTAGTTTAAGTGCGTATTGTTTTCCTTTCAAATTTTGTTATCTAATTACTTCAAAATCATTTACTAAACGTGACAGACTATGACCCGATTTCCTCGCTCTGGCAATGAGCGAGTGAGTACCTTTAAAAACCTATAATATACCTATTGCGAAATTACTACGTAATTGCAATTAAAGATACGCATTTATTTTTAAAAGGCAGCACATAAATTATATTTCTGAACAATAAAATAATATTTATTTTATGTATTTTTTTGACTAAAAGTTTTATTACATGACGAAATATGCATACATTTAAATCAATGCTGATTTGCTTCACTCCACTTAATTTTATGATTTGATTACGATTTCAGATTGAAAGAATTAGGCCCCTTGTAGCCGATCGCAACTTTTTTCTGGTTAGATTTCCCATAGGTACTACTGACCCTTTCCATATTACTTACTCATATTTTGATATGTTACTATTGAAATTTACACCCAAAATCGACATTTATTGTTGAATGGAACCCTATAGGAACCAAGTTATGTAAGCAATTTAATATAAATATTCCACCAAGTTGAAATTTAAACCTCAACTATCGCGTTTACAGTCTGACGCCGTTCCACTGTACCATAACGTACACACTTTTTACTAATAAACCAAAACTTACCTGGTTGATTATGGCCTTTCGTCAGATGACTTTAGTATTTTTTTTTCTTATTTTTTTCCATATACCCTTACAAACGTTTTATTATATATATTCTCCTGAGTGGGAATCGAGTTTTCACCTTTTTTTACGTAAATCTAAGATGTGAGCTACGGATATTTTAAAATCAGTCTGCGCCAGTTAGCACAGTTAATGCGACGAAAGCATGTGCTCTGAAGATTTATAGGTCTGCAGCGCACTCCATCGCGAAGTTACTTTAGATTTACTATATCATTAAGAATGCTATCGAATATAGAAAAATAAATAAAGTATGGGTATTGTACATACTAATAACTATATTTATTTCACTACAAGTCTGAAAAAATGTACGCCGCATACATTTTTTAGAAAATGTATAAAAAATTTAAGGTAGTGGGATTTGAATCCGCGCCTCTTGGACACCGTGCAACTAAGCCATACGTTCTCATCAAGCTAAGTGGAAATCTCAACTTTTTCAACATCATGTCTCCACGCGATCTTGAGATGAAATGGTCTTGACAGACGGGCAAACGTTAAGAGAGTGATCCTACAAAGGTTCCCTTTTTACCCTTGGGATACAAAACTTCAAAAACAAGAAGACACTAAGAAAGACCGTCATGGCGCAGGACAACAAGCAAGCGACTGTAGACGCGACAGTTGTGGATTCGATTCCTACTCGGGGGAATGAATTACCCAATATTTTCATTGCCCTGCTCTGGGGTAACGAGGCAAAGCGCGGTGTTAAGCTCTCTCACTTAACAATCAATGCATCGAGAATTCGGTAGAAAATGGACAACCAAAGTATTTTAATAGAAACGGAGTGTCTTAACTTCCCAGGTTCCCTTTACCTACTATGCTCTGTGCGGGATATGGCTTGAGTACATAAAAAAAGAAAAAACTCTAAGGAAAATAACAGATAACCTTTATCTTTTTATTTAGGAGGTGTCTTATCTTGCTGTCATGCCGTATATATATTATGTACAAGTAATTTTAAAAATATCAATTGACCTGCAGATCAAGCACCAAATATTGAAACGGCTGCCACTAACAATCAAACATTTTTTATAGAGTAATTATTTTTTCCCTACTAAGCACGGCAGATATTAGGTGAAGATCACCTTATGACCTCTCATCAATTGCCTGTTCTTTTTTTATTTAGCTTGATAGGGCCGTTGCGGAGCTTTTGGCCTGATCTAGTTTAGATGGTTTGACCTGGAATAAAAGCTGTCGTTATATCAGTAATGAAATTAAGTTATATTGGAAGGCATGACAAGCTCGTCAAGGTATTCAAAACGAAGACTTGGTATTGACTATTGACGGTAAGAAGCGACATAACAATTTACATATATATATAAGACACGACAAAAATTCAATCAAAATTTTAACGGAAATTTAACTTTTCCATTTTTTAACCGATTTCTGTATATGGGGGAGGTTATCCATTCGACTGCATTACGTTTTTTGTTGTTACTTCAGAACTTTTGACTGGGTGAACCGATTTTTACAATTTTATTTCCTAAAATTTTTTTTTCTGCTTGATGCTGTATCCCGCACACAGCAGGGCAGGCAGAGGGAACCTAGTGTTAAGACACTCCGTTCCCCACTTTCTGCCGAATTCTGGAGGTATTGCGTGTTGAGTGGCAGAACTCAACGCCGCGCTTCGCCTCGAAGAAATGAAAATATAAACGTAAATAAATATTTAACTTCCTCGAGTGCGGATTGAACCCACAACCGTCGCGTTGCAGTTACACCCTTGTACCGCTGCGCCACGACGGCCTCAAAATTTATTAAATTTGATATAAAGTAAGAACTTACAATGTAGAATGCTGTAAGAATTTTACTGCAATATTACAAATAAAAACAAACTTATAATTGTAATTTATTTCATACATAATGAGTACATACATATGCCATACAAACTTATGTTGTACTTACTTCCCGTTGATCTATGACCATTAAATTGGTACGGAAACCTCTCGGTGAGCGAATTAACTTGCACTTAGATAGTTTTTATATAATATCGAAAAACATCAAAATTAGACATATCATACGTTTACTTTATTAAAAATTTCGATTACAGCTTATCGACAGCACAATGAATGAACTAATTATTTATA
>DWGR01004198.1:0-11363 GCA_018247715.1 Heliconius burneyi | reverse complement strand
GTAATCGCTACTAACATTAAATATATACACTTTAACTTCACAAAAACATTTCTAAATTCTTGAATTATATCTGCGTTTAATAGGATGAGTGTAGATTCACATTTACCTTGATATATTTGTTGATTAATAAAATGCTACCATTAAGACGATTCTGTTCCCCAAATTCCATCAAATTCTTGAGGAATTGCGTGTTGAGTAGCGGAACTCAACAACGTGCTTTGTCTAGTTACGATAGCGAGGTAATAAATATATAAATATTGCAATCCCCAATGAGAATCAAACTTACAACTATTGCGTTTAAAGACACATGCATACTTATAATTAAAAAAATGCTTAACAATATTTTCTTTTAAATAAATGAGAAATTAGAATGATAGCACTAAACAAAAAGGCAATCTTCAATTAATTTTAGAGCTAAATGAACGTTTCAATTAAACAAACATCTTTAGTATAGACAGTACGATAACAATAGATGAACGAACAAAGAGACCAAAGGCCACTCTGTAACCCTTACATTGTAATGTACTATACAATACAAGGAGAAACTTGTTACACAGAAACTTGTTAACAGTCTGTTATTTTATCTATGTAGATATCGAGAATTGGGTCTGGAATAGACAAAAATATATAAAAATATATTTATTTATACGTAGAGTTACAGGTGCTTACTTAGAGTTATAGGAATCTACTAATTATATGGACCTTAAGTCAAGTCGTTTCTACGAATCTCTAAAGAGATCCACTATTTAGGATGTGGCTCTATCATAAGACTAGTTCTTGAACTGATCAGATAACAGAACCAGATCATTATTAGTAGTTAATAAAGACTTAAAGAAATTGTTTTTTTTATAACACTATTAATACGTCGATTTGTAACAATAGCTTTGTAACTGTGTGTCTGAGTGTAAACGTGAAGATTGTCTTCACGCTTACAATCAGACAAGCCTCAATAATTCTGCGAGTAGCTTAATTGGTTTGCATTCTTAAGAACCCTATAAGACCGTCAGTCGTGTCTAAGAGAAATGAGGTGGGCTTTATTACCAACGACCGAGATGAGAGATTGCCTGCTATGAGATGAATTCAAGCCTTGAAAATGTTCTTTGAAGTTTCTGTTACATTTAATATTAATTGCTGTACATTTGTTATGGAATGATAATTATCATTCGGTTTACTTCAAATCGTGATAGATTTGCTTATATCTTCTTTTAAAGAGAGAGAGATGGAACTCTTTCCTCTATTTTCGTTTATTTTAGAGATATTGTATGAAGCTGCGGAAATCAACAATTTAATGCTTAATAGGACTAGATAAGTAGAAAAGTCCGGAATTCGACGGAAAGTGGGGAACGGAGTGTCTTAACACTAGGTTCCCTCGGACCACCGAAGGTGATTTGATTTGATAAGTGCATAATATTTCGTTAATTCAATCATTCGCATTCGGATTTCAACAATTTAATCTATCGCCGTATACAACATACGTACAAATTCACAACGTCATACACAACATTGATGGAAAATTGCATTTTACTCGAACTCGTACATACTCGTATAATATCAATTCGTAAGAACTTAGAAATATGATAATTAAATTATCATAAATTTATACAATAGGTAATTAAGAAACATTTATTTGTTCTCGTTAATTCATTTTTTTTTTACTTTAATACAGTTTTATTACATTACAAATTGCAATGTGAACTTAGAACGCTCAGGCTGATCATACCTATCTATGTGTGTTCTCGCTTGCTCCTCAGTTCACGCAGAACGTGACAATGAGTCATTCATTTTCGGGCGTGCAGCCGGCGTTCATTGATTTATAAGAAGTTATCCAGTCGAAAACAGAAAAGAAATGACTACAGGAAAGCCTGCAAACAAACAGCTATTTATTAGGTTTATCAAAATTGGCCATCACGTTTGATCTCCACAGAACACAAAAACAAATAAATATAAATAGCCTGACAAGTACACCTTCTTTTGTGTCGCACAGTTGGGTAAAGATGTATTACAAGAGATATAAGTACAAAAAAATCACAACTCATCTGATTCGTGACACAATACATGTATAAAACCTTTCTTATCAAACTGTCATTTAATCTATAATATTAAAGGGTGTTTGGTTGACAAAAAATGTTTTTTACAAATAAAATAGATTGGAAAATGAAGAAATATGTTATATCGTTACAGCTCAGTATTTTTGTAAGAAACAATGAAAGAATGGTTGTAGAATCACGTCCCTACAATATATGAGGTTGTGGGTTTGATTCCTTCTCGGAGAAATGAAACATTTAGTATTTTCATTTTCTATCTAGTACGAGAAAATAAGGCAAAGCGCAGAGTTGAGTTCCGTCAGTCAACACGCAATACCTCAGAATTCGGTGGAAAGTTCGAAACAGAGTGTCTTAATACTAGGTTCCCAAGTTCCTTCTATCTACCCTACACCCTGCTATGTGTGTGCAGGATAAAATGTGACCATCGCGACAACTTCGTATTTACAGTCAGAAGTTGTGCTGCTGCCGTACGGCGGCCTTCCATAGATCAGTATTTTTTTCTTTTTAACAGAATTACAGACAATGGGCCGTGGCAATTGGCGGAACATAACGCCATGTTATAAAACTATTGAACAACATTTTTGGCGAATATTGAAAAAATTCAATATTTGTTAAAAATATTATTTAAAATTTTATTTTTAGATACCATTTTTGGCGTTTTAATTGAGGGTTAATTTTACATTTTCAATGTTTCTGCTGACCGTATCAAAATTTATTGTTAATTTCTAGTATTTACATGCAAGGCAACTAAGTGTACGAGTATATTTTCAATTTCAATAGACAAGCTATACATTTTCAATTTCTAACTATATTTGATATTTCCATTGTATCAAAACAACATTGTACTAAGTATTTAAGTAAATAAATTAAACTAAGTATTAATAAAATATTGTATAACAGTATAATAAAATTTCACTCCGACAAAGGGAGTCAAACCTATCACCATCGAGCTTACAATCTACAATCCCATGAGCCCACGATTTACAAATTTCAATACTAACGCTAACTAAAAAAAAATAGTAAGTATATAAAATTGTAAGTCTAAGATGTTAAATTCCAACTTATGCTGCAAATGGCTTCATAAGCTTTGACGTCAGAACCAAAGCATGCTCATAACATGTAAATAAGCTTTTTTGTAATGTTAAGCTTATAGTTTAGTTCAAGAGAAAGCCTTTGAAATTTTCAGGAAGTTTCTTGTAAGTTTCACCCTGTATCCCGCACAAAAACTGGGTATATAGACATTTTCACCAAATTCTCGAGGCATTGCGTGTTGAGTGTCGGAGCTCAACGATACGCTTCCTTCGATATGAGAGCTAGGAAATGAAAATATGAAATATTCTGTAATTATTATATTATATTCAAAGTACCAAAGCATTTTTTTAAACTAAGTATTGTTCTATTAATATTAGTTAATGCTCAAGAGTCAAAATGGTAGACCATAATGGTGTAGATAGGGAAAGTTCTAACTGTACACAAGAAGTTTATGGGTTCGTCTCCATTAAAAAATATCTTTATCTAGAAATCTTAGGTTTTAGGGCAACTTAACATTAAGTTTCCTCCTCCTGCTCACATATTACAGACTTTAAAGCCAAAATTATCGTGTCAAATCGACCTAATACGTTTAATCGACCTTATATGTTGAATTTATTTATCAACCTTTCATGTACGTAGTAAAAATGGTTAACAAATATCAAAAACATTGACCGCAATGCTTCTGGACTATTCAATTTATTCCTTGCTACGGAATATTGTAAATATTTTTAGTCTTTACAGAATATTTACTTGTGTTATAAAAACTTATACCCTATTCAAGAAGACATTAGAGGGTAAACAAATAAAAAAAGTTTATTTTATAGGTCACGATTATGGAGTTTAAAATAGGATATCATGTAAAAAGAAATATGGATTTATAGATGTAAGCAATGTCAATGAACGATGACTATAGAACTTACTAGTTAATAATAATCATACCATTTTTATTGATCGATTTCTTTAATTTTTATAATTACATTTTTAAATTTTATAAAATTGCACATGTACAGTGTTGTTGTGCAATTTTATGTAATTTTAATTGTAAAATACCGAATGTTTAATTGTTTTTATTAAGTTTACATTTTGTCTCATGCCAAAATGAATAGAGTATATTCATATACTCGTACATAATTTGTACATATATTAAGTTTTACGTACTATTCTATATTAAAACAATATAAAATATTATAAGGCCGAAAAGTTCGTTTGGTTCAAAGCGCTAATCTAAGGAACTACTGGCTGATATTGAAAATTTATTTTTGTGTTGGATTGTCCCAATTAAAGATAATGGTTATTTGTAGATATTACAACGTATTTTAGAACGTTAAGCAGATAAATACCATTGGTCTAGTGCGGTTTTGAGAAAACAATGAAAATCGCACTAAAATCGGTTAAACCGTCTCTGAGCGTCAACAAACAGACAAAAAATTAAAGACTCCGATCTGTTATAATTTTATTATATAGATATTGAAAGATTTTATTTTCCGCTAACAACTTCACTTGAGCTTCATATTTTCAATTGCTGGTAACATTCATTATGAACGGAAAATTGAAAATATGTGCTTACATTTTTGTTTCTCGTTTACGTAATAAAAATTGTGGATTACATCTTATGAAAATAAAAATGAAATATTCTTTATTGAAATTGGCCTTTACTTTGAAATGCCTTTGAATTACCTATAAAATAATAATAACGTAAAAAATATATCAATAAGATTTTTTTTGTTATTTAATGTTAATGAAGGGAGAGTGAACGATAAGAGAGGCAGTGACCTTAGTTAACCTTCTAGAACACAGGAATATGAAGTATGAAAAACACTATACTGGCAGTCACTCACGTGTCATAAAGAAAATATTTCCATTGAACATCACGATTGAAGTCAGAAGTAAAAACTAGTATTCTACAAAAGAACTGAGGAAAATCTAAATAACAGCCAAAACGAATGAATTAAACGCTCACGTGGATTCGCTCATTATTTTAATTGGCGTCTAAACAATCATCCAAATGTATATTTAATTTGTATTTTGATTATTACGTTATATCTAGTTATGTTTGTCTGTAAATATACTAATAAGCTCCCGTACGTTTCGTGACTATAATATGAATGAAGATAATTTAATTTTGGATTTCTTTTGAATAAAACTAGATATATAATTATATATATTAATTGTGTATAATATGATAGCAATGTGTGACACGTGCGCAGTAGTACTGGGTTGAGCAGTAAATGCGATGCTTGTGGGTTCAATTCCCACTTGGGCAGATGTTTTCATCGTAATATTAACAAGATGAATCGCGGCTTTGACTTCCGCCACTCTACACGCAATTTCTCGAAACATTTCGCGGTAAGTGGCGACTGAAGTGTTTTAACTCTTGGTAATGACAACCGCCGTATTTTTAGTGTCGATTTAAAATATTACTTTACATTTTTATTTGAAAAAGACATTTCTTAGTAAGAAATTATCTTTTGTTGTTAGTTTCGGTTCACAGCCACGGTATTTAATACTTTTAAAATGTATTGACTTAAAAAAATTAGTTTCACGGTGTTTCTCACATACAGCAGTGTAGCAACGGGAACCTAGTTAAAGACACTCCGTTCCCCATGTTCTCCCGCATTTTTGGGGGAATTCCTGTTAGGTGGCGAAACTCAATGCCACGTGCCTCAGAGCGAAGAAATGAAAAATAAATGTACTCGTAAATAAATATTTAATTTCCTCGAGTGGGAATTGAATCCACAACCAGACACACTAGTGCCCATGCGCCTCGGCTGGCCTGACCTCGTATTGACTTAACAGTTAATATTTTATTTGTAACAACTGTAGCATTTAAATTCATATTTCTAAAGAGTTCAAAGTAATATTGACGTTAGCGATCGTATCGCGTTGTAGCGAGTGCATCTACAGCTTACTGAATAATAGAAATGGTAGTTGAAACTGTTGTGTACGTGGGTATCTTTACTATGGAACGTATAACAGAAACTTATGATAAAATTTCAAATATGTTTTTTTTTTTAAATTTTGGTGCTGTATTTCGCCAATAATAGCCATAACGAATGACTCACGTAGGTGGAGAAACTTCGGAATGTAATGTTAAGATGAAGTATCTTTCCTTTAAGACACTGCCTCTATTTCCATTAACACACTGCCATTTCCCCCATTTCCACCGAATCCTGGAGATATTGAAGGATTGAATTGAAGGAAGGAAGGAGGAACTCACTACAGTCGCCACCTCTCACGTACCGTGCCTCTTTCAATATCTATATAAAACACTAAGTACATTCTACTACTACCCTGTTGTGTGCGGGATACAGCGTGAAGCCGATTTTAATGAAACTTGCACTATTCCCTTAACTGAAAATTTTGGAACTTTGGATATTTCCTTGATTATTGAAGTGTACTTTTGGGATTTAAGTAATTCTATTTAAAGTACACTTCAATAATTAATGAAATATCCACATGCCAAACTCATAATCTACTTTATTTGTAATTGAATAAAAATTAATATACAAAAATGTATTTTACATAAATTGTCTATCTTATATTTATTATCGAGTTCTGGTCAGAAAACAAAAGCGGCGTTGAGTTGCGTGACACAAGGTTCCCTGTCTACCCTGCTGTGTGCGGGAGTACAGCGTGAAGCTAATTTATTTAATTTAATTTATTTATAGCATCACGCTATATTCCGCACATTGCAGGGCAGACGGAGGGAACCTAGGTTCCCAGTCCAAAGACACTTCCAGTACCTACTTTCTGCCAAATACTAATTAGCAACAGCTAGCTCAAGCTGTCACAATAAGACAACATCAAACCACGCATGCCATTTCCAAACACTGAATATTTGATTGGCAATGTCAAGTACTAGAATAACTCGCCGTTTCCAAGTTATTTTCGACTTCTTTACATCGGTTAAATATACTTTAGTACATTGTACCATTAATGTAGCGTGCTATTTATTCACTTTCTAGCTTTTAGCTGATTTTGTATGCGGATTGTAAAATTAGAAGCAAAGTGCTTATTCTAAACACGTTTTAAGATTAATTTGTTTTGTTTTGACTACACCGTGTATCCCGAATATATGGACGAGTAGATAGAGGGAAGGCAAATTTAGTGATAAGACACTCTATTCTCCTACTTTTTGAGTGTTTTTGAGTTGCTAAAAGAGCAAGAGAATCGAAATGATTCGTAACTTCGAGTGGCAAACGAACCCACAACCATCGCATTATTATACGAGAACGATCTATAACTCACAGTGATGTGACTAGTTCCACCATAAATAATTCACCGCCACGTGGTTATTACGCACTTGCACTGATATTGGATAACAAATCAACTCCAGTGATGTATTGAATTGAGAAACGATTGTTGAAAGAAAAATAAATGTATTTTTAATAAACTAAGCAAAATTAAATATACTTTTGCAGCTGCGATTTGTAGATGATGCAGTGCTCATTGCATCATCAGAATGCGAGGTGCAGGTATTGGTCACCACTCTGAAAGAAGGGTGAAAAACAATGGAGTAAGCCTGAATGCAAGTAAGACAAAGGTTCTGGTATTTGAAAGAAATCAAGAGAGGACGGAATGCAATGTCAGTGTGAATGGTAAGATATTAGAACAAGTGAATGAGGTGGTATACTTGGGAAGTATGTTCAGTAGACATAGAAGATACGAGATGAATGTGGAAAGGCGTATTGCTGCCGGTAACAGGGTAAACAGAGTCTCAGTTGCATTGATAAGATGGCAAAACGTCAGCGCAGCTGCGCATTTGGCCGTACAAAATGTAGTGTTGGTACCGACGATGTTATACGGCAGCGAAACCAGGGTATTATAAAAGAAGAATGCCGTGGAGATGCGATCTCTTGGTAGTATATGCAGAGTCAGCTTAGCTGATCGAATCCGCAATGAAGAGATCCGCACAGAATGGCAGGTACTAGCGAGGATGTCACGGTGTGAATGAAGAAGAAAGTGCTCGGCTGCTTGGGCACGTTGACCGAACGAGTGACGAAAGAATGGCAAAAAAAGTCTATGATGGAAAAGTGAACGGTAAGAGAGTTAGGGGGAGACCTCAGTTAACCTCCGAAAATACACTATCAAAAATACTGGAGGAAGGCCAAGTAAAAAACATGAGGACCCCCCGAAGGGCATGTATGAAGAGGTTGATGACAGTGGACGAGGCGAAAGAGGTACGTAGAGACCGTAACGTTTGCCGCACCGTTCTCTCTGACTACCCCGTAAGGGATAAAGCGTGGAGCGTGTTGTTGTAAATGTACATTTTTCCCGCTTGAGCCTACACAGGAGAGCAAGCAGGGTCTTAAGGTATTAAGCTCCATATTGCGGTGTAAATGAAAATATAAAAGATTTCATTCCCCTAAGTGGAAATCGAACCACAGCCGACGCGTTTCACGTCGCACACTTGTGCCATTGCGCCACTATTGGCCTCTAAAATAATATTTTCACTTAACTAAACCTACGAACTTTGAATATTTTCATTTAAGGAGAAATACGTAAAATTCATTCTGTTCTGAACTTTAAGTTAATGAACTATATGACATTGCGAGTAAGTCGGTATTGGTCAAGAGTAAGATAAAATAATTAAATTATAAAGAAAAATACATTTATAATAAATATAATCTTATTTAATTAGATATATGAATCTACATTCTAGACCTTGCGTTGAGTTCCACCACTTGACAAACACGTAAATATTGACACTCAAATATGTGTTTTCATTTGTTTTATGTTTTCTTGTGAGGTAGAGATATGAAAACGAAAATATTTACAAAAACAAACACCCGTCAAGGAGAACCGAACCCACGACTAGCGCGTGTTTATTCAAAATATTATCCGATGCGTTTCCAATTGTTTTCAAACTAAATATTTTGGCGTTGTTCACGATATTTGGTAATAAGCGATACAATAAACTTCATTTGTCGTTATACTTGTAATTAGATAATTAAATTAAACGTATATTGATGCGAAATTTCAACTAATATTATATATTGTCATTTGTCACGTATAATCGTATCGATCGTCGTACAGTGGTATACATCCAACTGCATATACTACATTGTGGGTTCTATTTCTAGTTGGAGAAATTCAATTTTTCTTGTCTTGTTCTGGTCAAAGCATCAGGAGCATCACCATCCAACGGAATCTCACGAAATTAGATGATAAATTTTCTCTGCCTACCCAAAAAAACAACATTGCACTTTATTTAGAGAAACAAACAGTAAATAAACTAGGGCCGCGAACCGGACCTCAATTTTGATTCGCTGTGCTCGCAAAATCTCAGTAGTGCTCACATGTTTGCGCTTTTAATGCCAAGCCCGCTCCAGTAATAAACAGTAACACGAGGCCTTAAGTTCTGCCACTCAACTATCTATCTTTGGAAATCAATGATGAGTACGGAACTTAACATTAGGTTCCCTCTGCCTATTCGTCTTGTAAGAAAAGCGAGAAATACTTCATTCCATCGATTGGAATTTGTACCCACAAACTTCTTCTTCACGCAGTGACGCGGCTTCAAAAACTTGTCAAGTCTCGGACTCGTGTATTAAAATATTTATTTTAAATTTAATCGCACTACGCTAGTAGCACGACCCGTTATGCTATATGTGTGATACAGCGCGTACCTTAAAATATTATAAATGAAATACGAGTATAACTATCATAAACATGTTCCTCCAGTCGTCCCGTGAAGACATCAAATAAAAGTTTACTGTGCAATGAAATGCAACGCGCGTGTGATCATAAATTATTCATATTGCTCTAAATTGCGAATTGCATACTTGTTTAGTATTTTTAGCGTACCTCTAGGTATACTTGAAGGCCTCGAGAATTCAGCGGAAGGGAAGGAGGAGGGAGGAAGTACCTTAATGGGAACAGACTATCTTAGCACTAGGTTCCCAGGTTCCCTCTGCCTACACTATTACTTATAGGTTTAGCATTTCTTTTCTTTTTTTTTATCACGAGGAAACCATTTGAAGGATATGGGATATATGGGACTCATGGACCGCCAGATGTAAGCCATTGAGTAAAGCCTCCTCCGATACCATAGGCCGAGGTAACTCCGGCGGCCCTACTATATGTATGTCCATGTACATCTAGAAAATGTCTGACTTTTAACGAGATGCTTGTGAGTTCAATTTTTATTAGCGATTCTGTATCTGCGCTCTGGCAAGACAAAAGTTGTATTAAGTTCCGCAACTAAGCATACAATACCTTAAATTTACATAGAAAGTTGAAAATGATAATATAAGACATAGTACTGAACAACAAATAATATTTAAAATTTAGAAAATTGTCTTTTATTCGTTTTCCCAAGTGGGAATTGAACCCAGAATTTACAGTCAGGCGCTATGCCATTGTGACACGATGACCAAGTTTATTTTATTTTATTTAATGCTCTTTCCCGCACATGGCAGTATAGGCAGAGAGAACCTAGGGATATAGTATTAAGACATTCCATTCCCATTTAGACTTCTTGGTTTCCCACTTTGCGCTGCTTTCAGGATGCGTTGCGTGTTGAGTGGCGGAGCTCAACGTTGCGCTTTGCATGGGCAGAGTGAAGAAATTAAAATATTCAATACTTAAATTCCTCGAGTGGGAATCGAACCCACAACGCTTTAGTCGCTTTTACAGTTATAAACTCGTGCCCCTGTGCAAATACTGGCCTAGCGATTGTATTGTTTTGACATATTTTATTTCTAGATATACCTACCCTAATCTATATATAACGTACCTACAAAGGGATATAGAAATAATAGCTCGAGTAGGGGTATATTGAATATATAGGGGATATTGAATTCCAGTGACGTTTTCCACTGTTTTATTGCTAAAACGCCTTTAAAACTAGTACAGGTAGTTTTGTTTTCGTTTTTCTTTCTTTTAACTTTAATAAAGTCTGATATTATTTAAATATTAATAGTGAAAATACTTTTAGCGTTCTGTCTCTCAAAAGCAACTAGAAAAGCTTGAGGTCTCCAATATTTGTAGGGAACCCTGGGTAGGCTCAGCCCGACTCGTGCTTATATATATATATACGAGTATATATATATCGCCTCTAAATATTTCAGTTTACGAATAGGAAAAAGCCTATAATGCCGCTTGTGTCCTTGTGCCATGACTGGCATATTTGCGAATTCTTTATACTTGAGAAAATTATCCCATATTTCAGTCATAGCGTGTGTCTTGGAAAATTTCGTCATATGTGAAAAGCCAGTTACTTCACATAATAAGGCCACCGTCTACAACGATAACTTGAAGAAAATATTGATATCGTAATAACCA
>DWGR01004197.1:0-11364 GCA_018247715.1 Heliconius burneyi | reverse complement strand
TAGTATCAAAGAAAAGTCGGCCGCCGGATTGCATTGGTTTCAGTATTAACTTATTATATAATCTGTTGAATAAAAGAATTGATTATCTGTATCTTAGAAACGAGACCGCGAAGATTGAACCTGTTGGTTGAATTACGGCTTTCTATTGTTAGCTGTTTTAGTTATTAAATTGGTGTGCAATCTCATTTTGAGAGGAATTGTATATTTTGATGAAGATTTACTACCGTTTGGCTAAATATTTTCCATATATCTTTCGTTTGATAGATTTTTTTGCTTAAGATATTTTTTAAGACTTCAGGATAATTTTTTTAGTAAAAATTTTGATGTGGGTTCTGGGGTTGAGCATGGTCCACCCGGTATCGCATATTCCTATGCCCAGGCGTTATGAATAATATACAGAAAAATAACGAAAACGTAGAATTTTTCAATCTTCTTCAATTTATTATTGGCCTATCTAAATAAGAACCTGTAGTCCCAAAATGATAGCTTTTGTGCTTCAGGCACCCTACTAACTTTGAAATAAATGCTAAATGTAAATATTTTAAAATGTCTACACAATATAATATTGTTAATTATTTTGTATACGAGAGTGTACAGACTACAGACTCTTTTTAGTTGAAAACAAAATTAATCGTAAGAAATAAAACTGAATATATATTTTTTAGCTTTACGCTTTGTCCAGCACATAGCGGGATTTTTAACTTAGTATAAGACACGTCGTTCTCAATACGACACTACCGATTGTCAATTTCCGCCGAATTCTCGAGGCAGTGCGTGTTGAGTGGCGGAACTGAACGCCGAAATAGGTAATTAAATAACTGAATTTCTAATATTTGTAATAGTTGCCCAGCGCCACAGTGTCTTACATTAACGACAAGGTTCTGGATTCAATTTCCACTTAAAATAATAATTTATTTTTATTTCCTCTTATCTCACAACACAAATCGCGGCGTTGAGTAACGTTACTCAATAAGTATTCTTTCGAAAATTAGGCAATGTCTGGTAACGGAGTGCCTTAACACTAGGTTCTCTTTGCTTCTGTCTCTTTTTTGGTACGTAGAATACAGCTTGGAGCTAAAAAATATTGGAATATGTTGAACTCAAATTTAAAATATACTGAATTTTCCCGGTGGCCAGATTCTCTGTTTCTTATTATCCAATATCAACATTTCCTATATTTCTGTCACATTTTAATTTTTGATAGCATTTTCATTTCATATTAAATTTAATTCAATTATCACCAGAAGCAGGATTTTTTAAATTACATATTTATAGATAGATTGCTTTGCTTAAAAAGACTACGACAATCCCTAAGCCTAAAGCAATTGAGATTCCAAGCAAAACCACCGACTATTACTAGTATAATGATTGTTTACATCGCGGTCTCAATGTAAATGGCTAAAATGATTCACGCTAAGGGCAATCTGTGGACTAAATAGCTAATTTAAAAGTTTGCTAGAGCATATCAAACACTTTCCACTCGATTATTATATCGCTTTTCTTGGAGCTTGAAAGTGCCGTTAAAGCTATTTTATAATATTCTAATGTTGATGACTTGCTGGTAGTTTCTAAAATTTTTGTTTCGTTTATGCTTTATTAACTAATTTATGCTTTGGATGGGTGCATTTAGGGAAAAAACCCTTGGTCTTAATCTTAGCGTTGAATGGAAAGGTTTCTTTTAATTTATTTATTTCAAGATTAATTTTTGATAACTAATAATTCTGGGATAGAACTAGGTGACTACCCCATTACTTTTCATCCTTACGCCGATGCTTATAAGTTATGTGTTGCACTATTACTAGAAAACGTAAATAAAAAATTAAGTCTGTGTGTTCTGCGTCATCGCGCTATATTTATAAAGCCATTTAAATGTAGCCAAATTTTCTTTTACTCGTCTTTTACAAGATCAAACTACAAAACCAAAAATATTTAAGAATATAATATTTTCCACATGCGCTCATTTTATGTTTCTAGCGCCATCTAGTATGAATTATAGTAATTAAATGTAAACAACAAATGTGTCAGTGCCTTGAAGTCTTTTTTTCTACTCATTACTAGATGGCGCTTATACCAGTATTATTTATCTTTTGACTTTATTTTATAGATACTGGGTAATAGATTAATGGAAATAGCTCGTAGTTTGTTGGGGCATATAAATCGTTCTAAATATCGAATGTAACCCTAGCCGCAGGTACTGTCAGTGTCAGTGGTCAGTGGGCCTGGGCTTTGAATATATATGTTCGTGTAAACCTTTTTTTTAAGTATATATTGGCAACTTTATTGTTAGTAAAATTTCTGCGATGGGCATTTCTATTCTGGAGTGACGAACCATGCAAACCAACCACCACCACCAAAGGGATCCCCTTTTCCTCAGTACATAGTAGTGATCAAAGCCTTCGTCGATAAATGGACTGTTAGTAAGAATAGTTTTTGTTTCCATCCAGTAGTACCTGTTAACCATCCAACCAAATAAACTATTTAGCTGTATTATATGTATATAGAAATATATAAGTAGATAAAACTTTTCCATTATTGAATAAAGCCGAATTATAGCTGAATACAGAAAGCTTTGTTTTTTGAATTCTTTAGGGAGTTTTAAGCATTTTTCAAGTATTACCTGGGACAGGAAAAACACGCTGTATAACTTAGAGATTTCTTTCCCCACATTTCATCGAATTCTGGGGGCAATGCGATTTTAGTGGCGGATCTCAACCGTCGCGTTACATCCACACTCTTGTGCCGCTGCACCACGGCAGCTAATAAAAAATAAAGTTGAGAAAAATCCTGCTCTTTGAAATTCTTCAATTTGTGTAACGAGATTATAGTTTATTGTAGATATATTATCCAACGATAGCAAGCCGATGGTGAACTATATCTCATATTTGTTGGTTGTTAGTTCCAGTAGTAGTATGCAGAGGAGGCCTAGTGTTAAGACCATCCGTTCTTTATTTTCCTGTTCTTAACTGTGAGAAAATAGAATACAAAATAATTATTCATTCCGAATTATTGAATCTTGATACAGTTGGTAAGTTGTTATCTTTAAAAGCGATAGTTAAGAGTTTAATCTCCATTCAAAGTTCTACCTCGTAATATTTAAAAAAAAAATTGTCCCAGCGTAGTTCCCCTCCCATTTCCATGTCATCCATCAGAACCTGTCCTATTGCACCATAACAGCGTCTTCATTATATTATATAAATGTTTTCAAAAATGCAAATTTTATGATTAACTGCCATCAAATGATATGTACAGGTATTATAAGTAATAGATTTCGAAATTTAAATTAAAGTTAAAAGCCTATACTAATTATTAGTAGTTTAAATTTAAAAAGAAATTTAAATGACGGAAGGAAGTAAAGATTGGTTTGAAAGAGAAATTGTGTAAGTTTTAATAAGTATATATATACCATACCACTCGTATGTGTTTTTGATTGGTGTTTATACTAATAGGTATAGCAAGTCAAAAGAAATCAAAAAGTGATTTGCAGAACTTACAAAATTGCTTCCGTTGCATTTGGGGGATGATATTTTTTCTGGGGGAAACCTCGATATTGGAGGAAGATAAATTATAAAGGTACTCTGGAGACGATGTGACAGATGTGTGGGAAGACCGTAGCATTTGGCGCTTCTCTGGCCTCGTTATGGATAAAGTGTAAAGCTTAAAAAACTATGACATGTCAATGACAAGACGTCAGCCTTTTGTCTTGAATCTGAACAGGTAAATATTTGACAAAAATTATATAAGTGATGGTCTCAGGGTCGACTCTAGGCATTAATTATAATACAAAAATAGAAGAATACGTTAGAAATTCAACGTATTACGTCCCTAAAAAGGGCGAAAAGGCGAAAAGCTTAAATAGAACTATCGCTGATTTAACTGGTTGTAGCTTGAACTAGCTTTATTAATAACGACTCCTATTCGAGAGAATGCATTATTATTTGACAAAAAATTCTTTTCTTCGCTAAGCTAAGGCAAAAGCACGGCGTTGAGTTCCGCCACTCAACACACAATGCCTCGAAATAATCAGCGGAAAGTGGGGAACGAAATGTCTTAGCACTAGGTTCTCTCTGCCTGCTGTTTGCGCTCAATGAAGCTCATTTTTATAAATATATGTTACATAAATGTCTAAAAATAACTTTGAAAAAAAACTGGTCGTACTTTCACACGCATTTGCGTATACGACATAACTAAGAAAATATTGTATAATTATATATACATATTATACATAAATTAGCATAATAATACATCAAAAATATACCTTCTTGGTGATTTAAACACCGGGTGTATATTTTATTTAAGAGTAGTTAGCCACTTTCTGATTTAGTCACCTGCTATAACAAACATGATGATATATTACGTGTTTTTTAAAATTATACAGTGAAATTTTTCTGTTTTTTGAGGCCGTCGTCACGCAGTGTACTGACTGTAAGCGTGACGGTTGTAGGTTCGATTCTGATTCGGATACATTAGTTATTTTCATTTGCTCGCTCTGGTATCGACATAAAATGCGGCTTTGAGGGCTCCGTACAATAATTGGAGGTCTCGAGCTCTTTCTGAAATTCAAGTTTAGCCTAGCCAGAGCTCTTTCATCTGATATCTAATTGAGTAGAGCTTAATACCAAATGTTGCCCCCCTTTTTAGGCTATTATTTTTTAGGATTTAACCACAAATGCACCGTATTTTCACCTTTCAGCCAGAAGTATCCTATTAATTTTGATTTTCGATATGCGCCTTTTTTGTCTTATAACATAAATAGCCATTTTTGTTTTATAAGTAAATGTAGAAATACGATTTTTTCAGAAAATCAAGGGACCGTAGATCTGGATATATGTTTTAAATTTCAACTCAGACAAACCGACAGACGTGCGGGCAACAAAGTGATATTATAAAGCTTTCGTTTTTCCTTTAGAGGTACGGAACCCTAAAAACAATTTAAATATTATAGATATTAAGTAGGTACAAGTGGAAATCGAACTCACAACTATAACTTTTAAAATAATTACAAACTTTGCAGTAACAAAATAGATTTTTATAATTCCTCACTCTAGAACTACACATCACGGCGTTAAGTTCCACCACTTAACAAAGTACGAAGTTTCCTCTGACTATCCTGCTATATGCGGGATCCAGCGTGCAAAAAAAAGTGATAAACTAAAAGTGACATCTAAATAAAATACGTCGCAGTGAAGAGTAAGTAAACAATACTTTCCCGCGACTGGTGGCTGTACCGGTTTTTCAACATTTTCTATTATAATCCAATTTCTAAATAAATATCTTATTGCAGTCCAGATGGTTGAATTTGTTACTTCTTGTTTTGTTCTTGATGTTATCTTCTTATGGGCATAATGAAAGCCATTGAAGCCAAGCCTTGATCTCGACTATAACTAGAACGATATTTGTGTTATTTTTCTACGTATTGTGGTGCAAGTACGATTCCAATCCAGTTTCGTCAAAGCTTCAAGCTTCACGCTGTATCCCTCATATTGTAGGGTAGACAGAGGGAACCTAGTGTTAAGACACTCCGTTCCCCACTTAACATGTCAAATTCTGGAGGCATTGCGTGTTAAGTGGCAGAACTTAACGCCGCGGTTTGCCTCGATCCTAGAAAATGGAAATATTATTAAATAAATATTTCACTTCTTCGAGTGACGATCGAACCCACAATCACTACTAGATCAAGAATAGGTAATAATTTGAGGATAGTCATGTCGCTAGGGCACAAGTGTGTGATTGTAAAGCGACTAGTAGTTGGTTCGACCCCCACTCCAGGAAATAAAATATTTGTAATTTTTTTCACTCTGGTATCGAGTGCGTGGTATTGATTTCCGTCACTCAACACACAATACCTCTACAATTCGGCGGAAAATGGGAAAAGGAGGGCTTTAACACTAGGTTCCCTCTGCCTACCCTGCTATATGCGGGATACAGAGTGAAGCTGAAAAAAAAAGTTAAGTATGATATCCTGAATGGAAAAGATCCTACACCAATCAAGTATAAATGTAATTACACACTGTCCCACTGCACCATCATGCTGTCTTCTAGAATGTGTTACTTAATAGTTCGCAACAATAATCTCCACTTGTGACGACTCGTTCTTACCGCTTACGTTACATTACGGAGATTGTTATGTAGCATCATCATTTAAGAGATGACAGCCTGTGTTTAGATAACATAATTGATAAGAATATGCGTTTTAGTCATAAATTAAATCTCTATACTAGTACAAAAGTTGCTTAAATTAAATTAAAAAATATGTATATGTGTTGGGGGTAGTAGATTCGGTTCGGAATCGGGGGGAGAAATTGTTGTCTTTATTTTGTATTCATTCTCAATTTGATAATTCGACAAAATGCGGCGTTGAGTTTCGTGGCTCAGCATGTAATGTCTCGAAAATGGGACGAAATATGTGGAAAGGACTTACTAGGTTCACTCTTTCTGCCTTGCTAAACGAATGATACAGCGTGAACCTAAAAAATATATAAAATTAAATCAAAATCAAATCAGCTTTACACACAGCAGAGGCAGAGGGTACCTCGTGTTAAGACACTCCGTTACCCACTTGAAAGTGGGAAATATAACATTTATAAACTAAAAAAGATTAAATTATACATTTGTAGGGTCTTTTAAATATATCTTTTCAAAGTTATATATTACGAATATTTAAAATATCCAAGTAATGTTATAAATATTTATGTATTTAATTTTTTAACTAATTGCGTGAGAACAAACTCTGTGTTTCCGGTACAGTAGTGATTTTGATGTATAAGTTATGACGTACTTCCTTCCTCTGTTCATTGGTTTCATGTTTATGTATTTAAAAATACAAAATATATGTCTATTTCACTCATAGCTTCGGAATTTTTAATCTTCTTCAAGGATAAATGAATATAAAGATTTATTTTTTATTATATGCAGAGTATCATGCATGAGGTCAGTTCAGGTGCGGTACAAGCGTGCGACTGTAAACGCTACCGCGTGCTTGAGCTGTGCATTCTATTCCCACAGGAAATTAAATATTTGATATTCTAATTTCTGTACTTTTGTGTCAAAGCAAAGTGCGGCGTTAAGTTCCACCAGTTAACCCACAATCTCTCCATTAGTAATTCTACGCAAAATATTGTTAAGAACATAAAGAAAGTTACTTCAAACGATAAATAGAAAATACGCAAATGGATAATAAAACAAAACGAAATTGCAATCAATTTGAATCTATAGAAAGGTCAAAAGACGGATATAAATAATAGTATATTCCACACGGAATTTATGTTACTAATATTTAAATATTACCGTAACACCGCTACGTAACGTGCTATACGTGTTGTGACGATCACGGCATTCGCCGACCGACTGAAGTCACAAACGCGCGTTGATGACCGCTCATTTGAATTTAGAATTCGATTTTTGTTATTTTTTTTTAATTTATAAAACAACAAAGATATACTTTTTAAAGTTTATGTGGATTTTTGTTACATCTGTGCTGTGTGTGATGTGATTTTGATTTTGTTGGATTGCAATTTTGTTTGGTGAGTTTGTTTACATTTGTTACTATGCTAATAAGATAAAGAAAATTAAAAGTAATTACTGTATAATATATTCTTTTCTATACATATTATATTAAACATAATTTTTAAATAATTCGGTATGTTATTATTATATGCATATAAGATATAAGATAAAGTAAAATGTATTAGCGTTAAAGTTTGTGTCCAAGCTTTTTTGTAAAAAAGCTTAAGAAATATATTGGAAGATAAATTTATTAGAAATATTTTAAGAGATAAATTTTATATATTGAGGCCAGTCGTGGCGCAGGAGCATATATGTGTGACTGTAAGCGCGACAGGTGGGTCGATTCTAACTTGAAAAAAATGAAACATTTAAATTTTCATATTTTCACTCTGTTGTCGAGGCAAAGCGCAATATCGAGTTCCGTCACTCAACACACAACGCCTCCAGAATTGTGCGGAAAATGGGCAACGGAGCGTCTTTCACTAGATTCTCTCTGTTTACCCTAATATGTGCGGGATACAGCGTGACGCTAAAAAATCCTTGATATACCAAATATTACTATTATCGTCGTATGTAGGTCGTCGTGGCGCAGAGACACAAGGGTGTCACTGTAATGCGACGGTTGTGGATTCGATCCCCACTCGAGGAAGTGAAATATTTATTTACGTTTATATTTGGATTTGTTCGCTCTGATGTCGAGACAAAGCGCGGCGTTGAGTTCCGCCACTCAACACGCACGCAATGCCTCCATAATTTGGCAGAAAATGGAGAATGGAGTCTCTCAACACTAGGTTTCCTCTGCCTACCATGCTGTGTGCGGGATACAGCGTGATGCTATAAAAATCCTTAATTGTAATATTATTATTATTGTATCGATTATTATTTCAGCTTCTTGTAAAATAATAGTTCTAGCTTCCTTATTAATACATCAAATGAAGTGTTCGCTAATAAGTGACAGGCAGTCCATAAACAAAACTGACACGGGTGCGTGCAAAGGAACGTTACGCTAGATACGAGATTATGAAAACCGTTGGGCAAATGATATAATCATTATAAGTTTACAGTTTTTAACCTGTATCTCCTCTAATACCTCTTAATAGGGATGTGCTAAATGGAATACAAATTATTAATAAAATATGGTTATTATATTATTTTTTTGTTTACAGACAGCTTTTTCATCTTTCGCACAATTTTACTATGTAGTAAAGAGTATTTATATTTAGGTACACTTGATAGGGCTATATGGGTTTATTAGTAGGGTATAGCTCACGGGCTATCCGCTTTGCCTTTTAGCCAGAGCGAAGAAATTAAAATATTGAATATATAATTTCTCCGAAATTAGTTTGTATATAATTAAATATCATTTGTTTAATTTTAAAAGAGATCGAAAAAAAAAGAAGTAACGGAGGAAATTTAGATTAATTATATTTTAAGATACATAAACGATAATTGTGGGTTCAATCTCAACTGGGTGAAATAATTTTCTTTAAGCAACGCGCTGTGTTGTCTGTATCGCTGTATGTTACTAGCAATTCGTATATGAATAATGTAAAGATCATCGTAACAACAATTTTTTGCTTTATTTATTGTATTAACACACACAATTAGCCAAAAGTAATAAATAAAAATACGGAACAGTGCTATAACATTGATTTATAATGCAGTTATAAAATTATAAACTTTACGGATTTCAATAATAAGTAATATTAATGGATGTTTAGTAAATTATTAATAAAATAAAAAATCAGCTTCATGCTTTATCCCGCACACGGCAGGGTTGGCAGAGGGAACATAGTGTTAAGAGACTCCGTTCCCACTTTTTGACGAATTCTGGAGGCATTGCGTGCTTATTAATATTTAGTTGATATTCACTTACTACGACGACTCTACGTGGTGGTTGTAAATTCGATTCTTGATAATAGAAAGATACATTTAGAGTAATTTTAAAGGTTATCATAGCGCAGTGTAACAGCGTCTGCCTGTATACGCACTATAATTATGTATTCGATCCCCACTCGGGCGAATAAGTTATTCTCATTTTCCCGCTCTTGCAAGAAAGATCGCGGGTTTTTTTCCGCCATTCAAAATCATCGCTAGTTGAGAAACATAGATGGGGCTTCATACTCTTTTTATTTGAACATTTATAAAAAAATAGTAATACCACAGATTAATTAAAACATGTTGATGCCTTTCCTTTTGTTAAGCATCATATTTGCAATTTTTTTAAAGAAATTCAAGTTTTCGCTCAGTTGAGTAAGTAGAGGCACCGCTAAAATATTCAAAAATCTTACTAATGAATTATTTATGCTAATTGTAGAGAGTTTAAATATTTTTTCTTTCATTTACAGTAATGTTAAATTTTTTATATTTGGATTTATATTTTTTTTCTTTAACGCAATTTTCGTAACTTATTTACGTACGGGTATGTTCATCGGTTGAGTAAATGTCACAATTCTTTCTAATATATTCCTAAATATATTAATATAGATAAGTGTATTAATTGTAATCATTTGACTGTAGCAAATTTAACTTTTAATAATTTAAATGCTTTATGGACATATTACTTAAGAAAAAAACATATGAATGAATGAATGAACGAATGAAAACAGTAAAAAGAATTTACTAATGTCAAACTATAGTAGAAATATCATAGGTGTCTAGCCTGACAGACAAAAAAAAGCAAAAAACGTGGCGCCATGACAGTTTATTTTAAAATCAGCATTTTATAAAGAAATTACTATAGCAGCTCTTAAAAACATACAAAATCCTAAAAATATTGCAAAATCCATGTACCTATTAGGTAAAAGGTGATAATTTTAACGTAACATGCGCATATTATCGCGATTTGATCGCCATTTTATACCAATTAATGTACGGTTGGAATAAAAAACAGTGGGCATGCTCTGATTGTTATTGGGACGGGCTCTATGCAGTAGGCTGGATTATACACTCTATGACTAGAAATGTAAGGTTTTTTGATACTTTGTAAACATATTTTTAATTAATGCTTTTTTACCAATAATATATGTGTGTAATATATTTGCGAGCATTTCTGGAATAAGCTATTAATAAATTTCAGTATTTATATTTTTTAGTTTTTGTCCAAAAATAACTTATTGTAAAGACACAATATATTTCATTATATAAAACAAAAAGTTTCTATAGCTTGTAAAAACCAAATTAAAACCTTTGAAAATAAAATAGAAATAAATTATGATTTTCCAAAGAGTAGTAGCATCACTTCTGTTTTCTGTTCGTTTCGGCTGAACTTTATAAGATGAAACTCACGATATCCACTCACGGGAAAACGTAAGGATTTTTTTAAATCTACGATCTATCTTTATAGATATAACATATATATGTATATAATCGGAGCGGCGAAACAGTATTAATTTCTCAATTATCACACTTACTGATTATTACACATTACATGACTATTGCATTCCTGCTATATATTGATGTCGAAGCAAAGTGCGGCGTTGAGTTACGCCACTCAACACACAGCCGGAATTGGCGGATAGTGAGAAACGTAACGTTTTAATACTAGGTACCCTAACTGTGTTTCGGATACGGTGTGAAGTAAAAAAACTCAATACTGCTTTGAAACCAAGAGAAATCGATATTATCGATAAATAACTCGCTACAAAAACATCATCATATATCTGATATACATAAAAAAGGAACATAGAAAACGTGCGTGAAAGACACATGGGTAAATAGAGTATGGTGTTTCGAACACGCGCGATCACGATCGATGACATGAATAAATCGATATGGTAATGACGGCTCGTTGCTCGAGTCATAAATCAGAGTAATATGTTTGTAACAGTATAGTGTAGGGGTTTTTAATTTTTTTTCGTA
>DWGR01004196.1:0-11364 GCA_018247715.1 Heliconius burneyi | reverse complement strand
AATCTGGTCTTAATTGGTTATAGTTATTAATCAAATAATTTATAAGTGGTTGCTTACTCTGCAAATTTTGTGTTTTGTTTTGTTCGACTTTATTAATATTTGAATGCACTAATTCACCAACAGAAAAAAACTGCGCTAAGGTTACAACGAAAGCTAGTTTGAACAGCATTATGAAGTAATACAAAAAATTGTACAGCAATCTTTTTATACTATTTTTTACAATTTTAAGAACGCCAACTATTCACCACATTACACAAAAGGTATTTAAGTTACATTTATTATTTAATACCAAAGTACCAATATAAGATAACATCACCGACAAGCAACGTAAATATATTATATATAGGAAATATTGTAAATATAATGGAAAAAGGACTGCGGCGAACCAATTTTATGGTATTTAATTCAATACTTGTAATTTAATAAATGTATATTATGTTACCGGCAATCTGTATAATTCGGTATTCTATACAATGCCTCGGCAATTTAAATTCTAATAATCCAATTGCTTTTAGAGCATAAATTATTCTTAAACAATCACTTTTCGTTTCCTTTTTTCTACTTTCTTGGAAAATAATATGAGAAACTATATTTACCTATATAGTTAAAATATAAATAAGGAGCGGAGCATCTTAACAGTGGGTTCCTTCTGCCTCCCCTGCGGTGTGCGGGAAACAAGGTGAAGCTGATTAAGTTAAATAATTGCATACTTATTTCCCTTATGTCATTATTATCATTCTAAGATTAACTTTAAAAGCAAAAATGGAATGGATATAGTTACTAGTATTTAACGTGATTATGTGGCTCATTTAAGGGTGTTAGGTGTTTGGGTAGGGGGTTGAGTGGGTAGGATAGGGGGTTGACGGGAGGCCGGGACAGCGGGGTCAGACGGCGGCGTTCAAGGTGAAGGCCATTCTGCTCGCCGGCACGCATATACATAATATCTAAATATGTACGTAGTATACGCATCTCTCGGCTTACCTTAAATAAATGTTTTGCGAGGCTATTCAATGGATCGATTATGCTATAATTTAATTAAAAATTATTGGTGTGTTTTAGTTTGGTAAGAGTCATTTTCCATATTATAATTTGTTTACTTACATAATATGTACATACAATGAAATTTAGCATTACCACGTATCTAGTTATAGCAAATTTTCCGATTAATCAATACTAAAAAAAACTTTTTATGCATTATACGGTTACTATATTATTATTTATTTTGTAAATGTATACGCCCAAGGTTACCTGTAAGAGATCACTAATAGTGATAAGGTCGCCTTTGTATGCCAATTGTATTTCTACAGCGATCGATTTTCTTTTTATTTTTTATTGTACTTGTCTAGTTGTATTTTGTGTATGCAATTTTATCTATCTATCTATCTCTCTATCTATCTATCTATCTAAAAACAAATTGCATTATGGTTAAAAATCATTTTTAGGATATTGTATACAGTGTTTTTGTCAGCACTACTTTAAATGAAACCACAGTTTTAACTACGCTATAAAAGCCTACATACATTTTTTTTCTTTTACTCCCAAAGATGGAAAAGTGATTTTTTCAAACATAATAAATAATAAAAATATCGTTGTAATATAAAAATCCATTTGTCAAGAACGACGCACATGTACGATGCACGCATTTATCAAAGGGAAACCACTACAAACGCCTTATTTCGAAATCAAGTCGTAGGTATTGGCAGCAAAGTTCAAAGTTGTTTAACCTTTCGCAGCATTTGTGTGTGTTCAGGTTTTTGGTATCTATGCGTAGGATCGGAAAATGGGAATGAAAAAAAAATCCTACGTCTAACTCTTGAGGTATCTTGATTAATTTCTTTAGGAAATAGATTAGGATAGGTTTAAAATACATATATTATATATTATACTATATGCTGTACCCGTAAAAGGAGCGCTGACGCTTCCACTCTGTATACACATATATTTACTTGCTTCATTACACAAAAAGTGTATCTGACAGTGACAGCATTTGTCGGAATATACTCGATGACAGTTTTCCCCACGTAGGTTATAAAAATATATTTAATATTATTGAAAATTGAAAAACAGTTTAAACTATATTATTAAAGCTAAATATATATCTCAGACCTAAGCGAATGTTCGTGACGGTCATTCAAACAATGGATTAAGCGAGCTAAGCGTGAAGGGCGGTGCTGACAAGCATTCGCCTATCTATTTCATAATGAACCATTTATAACAAAAATAAAAGTAAAATCATCGTTTTTCATTTATCCAAGCTCTTGAGTACGACGACCTACGTGTGTCTATATTATACAAGAGTAAGATAAAGTAGTATAGTAGACAAATTTTCTTCTTAATATCTGATGTGTTTGAGCTTTTATTTTTTTAAATTTCACTATATCAGACATAACAGAGGGAATCTAGTGTTAAGAAATTCTATTTCCGACGCGGAATTCAATTTTTGCAACATTGCGTACCGAATTGCGGAATATAACGTCGCTCTTTGTCGTCAGGGATGTCGCTTTCTTACCAGATTATTCATTCCCTTAGACTTAGTGGGAATTGTACTCGTAACGTCCCGTATAGTTATACGACGTGACGATGCATCACAGCAAAGATGGCTTTTGTTTTAATTTATTATGAGAAAATTCTGTAGAGTTTTTTTCTGCGACACGATCAATTATTCTTATTTTGATTGCTATATTGGACCCTAGAGACAAAAATAGAGATTTACAAAAATCATAATTTTCATTTTCTTATTTTCATTCAATTTTCTCATCTATCTAATTGCGTAGTACGTAACTACGTTACTGTCTGAGTATTCGTGCGCTAAATGAAATGATGATGATAATGCGTTGTAGACTGTGATTTGCATACGTAACAAATAGCTAGCTAGACTAATTGAGCATTTATTTATTAAGGCAAAAGCTTGCGTGCTATTTGTATATACTCGTATATACTGAACTGGTCTCGGATTTAGGTAGTGTTGAGACACTACTTTCTAACGGTTTTAGAAAGATTGTATGTAGAGTGGCGGAAATCAACGCCGCGCTTTGTCTCGTTACCAGAGCGACGATGTGAAAAATATATATATATATATATTTTCATTCTCCCGAATGAGATCGAACCTGCAATCGTAGCGCTGACAGACGCACATTTGTGCCTTTGCACCACGACTGCCATGTAATGAAATTGAAATATAAGAAATAAAAGTGAAGCGAATAATTTCAAGATAATTTAAAAGCTAAATCGCTCTATATAACATAAGTTAGCGCATATAATGTTAAGTGTACGTTGATACGTACTTTATATTATTCTTCGAAGCACGAGTGTATTTTTTGGATTATAAATCATTTTCGTAATCTGGACATCCAGTAAGAAGGGATTTTGAAAAATTTTAACCCTAAAGGGATGAAATATGGGTTGTATGGCAAAATCTTTAAGTCGCAACCGATTTTTATAAAATTTGAAAATCTGACTCTTAAAAATATTTAATTGAACAAGTGTTTCATGGTTTTTTAGAATTCACCCCTAAGGGTATAAAACAAGCAGGCGAAGCTGCGCGCGTCCACTAGTAAATATATAAAATTCTGAGGGCAGCCGTGGCGCAGGGACCGCTCAAGGAAATGAAATATTAAATATTTTTATTTCTTCGCTCTGATATTGAGGCAAAAGCGCGGCGTTGAGTTCCGCCACTCAGCACACAATACATTCAGAATTCACCGGAAAATGGAGCGAAGTATCCTAACACTTTCTCTCACTCTCTGCCACCCTGCTGTGTGCGAGATATAGCGTGAAGTCGAAAAAGAAAAATAACTAGTATAAATCCAATGAGTGCATATTTAATTTGAATATAATTGGAATGGCATTGGTGGTGCATGCATGTGTGCCATCAGCGGAGCGGACAGACTGCGTCGCGTCTCGCGACTCGCGTACGAGCTATTAGATGACGTCACGGGCGACGTCGTAACTCGTGTGGTACAGTCGTGTAAAGTCGCGCTCGTGAGGTGAGGACCATCCGTTATGTAAGCGCGCGTTCGATAACAATTAGGCGCTCCGAATTCATTCTCTTACTGTGATGTTCTTCGATATTAATTGTTTTGGTTATTATATTTACAAATTACTATGAACACTATTTATTATATTGTAAGTATTTATACAATAATTAGTGGTTTTTTAGCTTAATGCTGTATATCGCATGTAGCCGGCAAGGTGTTAATATACTCCGTTCCCAATTTTCCGCCGAATTGTAAAGGTGTTGCGTGGTGAGTGGCTGAACTCAACGCCGCCCTTGCCCCAGAGCGAAGAAATGAATATATTAAATATTTTATTTCCTAGAGTGGGAATGGAACCAACAACCAATCGTGGCGCAGGGGCACAAGCGTATGACTGTAAGCACCTGGTATCCTCTGGGATTTATACTCTAATATAAAAAAACAACTCTAAAATAATATTTATGTTAGAAGACCAATCGTTAAAATATTTTATCTTTCACTGAAACAAATTGTTATTTAAATGAATGCTCAGTCACTACTTTCTTCCAGACCGAGACCTTAAATTGTACAGAGTTTATGGCTATTATCGCAAAAAAAAAAAACATGATAATACTCAGTATAAATTAATATATTAGTATTATATTTTTTGCTTTGCAGGGGGCGCCCTTACAGTCGTCGACTTCCTCACAGGCAACCACTTATTGCTTGCATTTCTTCAGAGACAGAGTACCCTCTTCCCTACCCAACCGGTGTCGCTGTAAAAGCCAATAGAGCTAACAGCATTAACCTCATGTTCGAAAAAAAAGAAAGTATTTTATTATAATGATTTTTAATCGTAGTATAAATAGCGTAATTTTATTCCTTCAGGCTAAACATACAAAAATAAAATTTTAACGTGTTTAAAAGAAATTCCCATAAACGTGATAGGGAATGCCGAGACGCGTGCAGTTTTTTTCCATCGTCCTGGGCGGTGTGAGTCAGTCAGATGCGCCTTGCAGCCGACGGAAATGACTCCTTCCTCCGCGCTATCGGCCGGCACTTTTGTTAAATTAAAATGGATGAGGTTTAAAGTGGAGCGGCCGTAACTAACGGTTGGCGCGTCGGCTGTCCGCGATTACGACAATCTGCCACACGGTAAAAAATGGAACGTCGAGCGACGCGTGGGGTCGAACTCCCCCTTCGCACGTTCTCCCTGCGACCTATTAAGGAGTAACAATGAGAGAAAACGTAGAGGTGACAATATGTTACTGTCGCTGAATATGACTTTTATTAAAATTGTGACTGAGATAAAATAATATTGTTATTTTTTTTTATGAAAAAAAATTGTAAAAATCATCTGTCATCCATATATTATTAGTTATATTAAAAAGATATTTGCACGTTAAATATTATATATTTAGGAATTTGTACGACACGTGAATTATAGTAATAAAATTTAAAATATTTTCACCAATAAATATAATTTTTCTGATAGCAGGATAATTTATTATCTAAATCATAAAATGCAAAAGTATGCATAAAATGCATCTATGACATCATGTCGCGAAAGTGCGGTCTTTTGAATAATAATGACTCGTAAACTTGGTATATGGGCGATGGAATACTTTATGAGGAACATTATATTTCAAAGCCGTACCTACGAATCTACCAGGCGAGGAATTACATACTAAAACTAATCTGTATATCGATGTAAATATAATAGTATTTTACTTCTTAATTACACTCACATCTTACAACTCTTTTCGTAAATATAAAATGAAAATAAAAGCAAAATTGTTATTAATTAATTATTTTGCTTAATTTTCCATTATTCACATGAGAAAATAAGCAAGATGACGATGATCCAGTGAAAAGCATAGATAAAAAGAAAAACATATTATTGCATAAGAATTGTGAATGTATTTTTTCAGATTTGTTTATGTGTAAATATAATTTCCTTTCTGTATCAAACCCAATATGTGTGGATTTATAATAAAAGTCAGCCTTTGTCAATGAAAGAAACGGTTTAAGTGGAATATAAATTTCCATAATGCAATTCGTCTAGACTAACCGAAGTGGTTGCGCCTAGAGAAGGCACCGTCTGGAGGTAAACCGAATTACACAAGCAAGTATCTGTAGCGCGCTGCACTTTACAAGCCACGTTATATCTGTTTCGTAATCGAAATATGACGGCGCATATTTATAGTCAGTCAGTCGTCTGCCAATATCATTTAGTGAAAATATTTTATAGCATCAGTCTGTAAGCAAGTATGTATTTGGTTGTTTGGTAATGCATATGTAGCAGTGTTTACAATGCTATCAGAATTAAATAATATATTGCCCTGACTATGTAATAGAAAAATTGTATCTATTCTTTAGTTTTTTTAAATCTAAAACAAAACTTGAGAGGCCGTCGTGGCGCAGCGGCACAAGGGCGTGACTGTAACGCGACAGTAGTGGGTTCGATTCGATGTACATATATATTTCCATTTCTTCGCTCTGGTGTCGAGGCGTTGAGTTCTGGCACTCAATACGTAATCCAGAATTTGGCAGAACACACAGTGGTAACACTAGCTAATTATTTTTTTAATAAAAAATCGATTTCATAAAAAAAAACAATATAATTATAATAGATGACAAATTTTAATATAATTTAAATAAAGACTTGTAATGAAAACGCATTAAATCATATTAGAGCCAAAATAAGTACAAAAAATATATATTATTGTTTAAATTTAATTATTAAAATTAATCCGAAAGTTTAGAGCTTGTAGAAGCCAATTGCATGTAACTATTTCGAATAGTCAACTGACGTAAAGTAATTCAGTCTGTATGCCTAGACTGCCTAGTCTAGACTTCACAAGCTGGAGGACAACAAGCGAGGCGTGGAAAGCGTCTAGAGGTGAGACGAAGGCCTCAGTGCTGCCTTTTAAATGCATCGTCATTTTAACTGTTCTTTGTTACGACCAATGTGACTTAGAGGTGTACCTCGTTATTAAATAAGTATATTTAAATTACTGCTTAGTGACATTTACGACGACGTTAGTGACTATATAACTAAAATATTAATGTAACTGTACTGCAGTTAGTGTAACTGACTGAATCATGTATTCAGCTTTGTCATTAGTTGGGGGTTCGATTCACACTTGGTTCAATACTTCTGTACTTCCAGTTTGGCAAGACAAAGCACGATTTATTGTATTGCCACTCAATGTCTTTTATAAGTAGAATTTCTCATTTTTAATTTCAGTTACATCTATATTCTAAATTAATTCTCTTTAAAAAAATCAAGCTCCTCAGTCAACGCAATCAAAAGATACGAAAGTTTTATGCATAGTTTTTGCTGCATTTTGTATCAAATTCATCGCGTAATCAAAACTTATAGAGTAAACAAAGGAAGTAATTATACATTATGTTGACTTCCTTTAGACCTACAATTATAAACGTTAGCAAACCTTACAATAGCAAAATAGAAAAAAAATTAAAACTAAAAATTTATATTTATTTTGTAGAAAATCTAACATTATTTGTTTGAACATAACGTACAAATAAAAGAAATAAAACATTATAAATTATTAATTAAAAACATACAAACGTTATGTTTTTATTATGACCAAGCTTTGTGAGATGAAAATAAAGTTTTTATTATTATTATCTCATACAAAATGAGGAGTTTAAATAAGTTTTACCTATATACTTTGAAGTTCCACGTCAACGTTGACCTACAATACTGAAACTGATATGGAGCCCTTGTAGGGTGAGTGCGACTCGCACTTGACCGTTTTAAACGAACAACACAATCAGTCGTCTATCTGGCCGTAACGTTTTAAGTAAAATCTATGTATATTAATAAGTTCTTTGATTTTCAAGATAATTAATATACATAGATGGATTAACATTACATTAGATTACAACCCACTCTATATATGTGCCTATACTACAACTCTAACATAGAAACGATTTTCTTTTAATTTATGTGTTTAATTATCTTATTGTATAACAGAGTTTTAAGTGTCAATCAATTGTAATGATAATTGATTATCATTCATGGCTAGATTATTAACGGGAAACAAATAACGGATTTCGTATAATGGATGATGGATGACCGCTGTCGGGTAATGAAAAACCGATATTTCCAGATTAAATTGACTTCATAAACACTTTATGTTTTGGCAAATACATAATACTCAAAGTTATACGTATTAAAATTTAAAATAAAATAAATTTATAATATTAGATAATAAATTTAAAAAACATGAGGTTTAGGTTAACTGTAAAGGCTAATTCATATAATTACTAGATAGGTTTTATAAACAAAGCTATTTTTGCATATCTATTTTCTACGAACAGCAACGATAAAAAAATTAAGTTGCGAGGAATACTGCCATACACTAAAACTAATTCGTAGATATCAGATTCTGTTTTTAGCTAAACCTTCAAAATTGTAATGTTGTTAATGACACTATTTTACCTGCCTTATAACACAAAACCGGACAAGCGCCAGTCGGGCTCACCCACTGAGGGTTCCGTACAAAAATTGGAGGTCTCGAGCTTTTTCTGAGATTCAGGCTTAGCTTAGCCAGAGCCCTTTCACCGATACCTCACTCACTTTGGCTTTAATACCAAATTTTGCCCCCCTTTTAAGGATATATTTTTATTGTAGAAACTGGTTGTCAAATTTCATAATTCTAGGTCAACCGGAAGTACCTTATGAATTTTGATTCCCTTCATATCGTCGAAATTTGCGTTTTTGCGACAAAAACGGCCATATCTTTTTTCTAAGAAATAATAGAAATATGTTTTTATCAGAAAATCATGGAGCAGTATACGGTTTGAATTTCAACCAGATATCTCCAAGCGTTCCTGAGATAAAGGGTCTTGACAGACAGACGTATCCCTAAAAAGACAATGGTAGTGACATAAAGCGATAAATAACTTATATAAATAATATATATTAATATGGAAATACACAAACTGACAATAATCTCTAAAAAAATATTAAATATATTCCATTTCTGCAAAGTAGTTTAAATTATTTAACGTAGCAAGCAAAGAGACAGAAAACTAGGTCACAAGTCACGACGATCTTTAGAAGGACGTCGACTTATGTTACTCCACTTATGACTCTAACACTTACTCTTTAATGACCTAGCACATCATTTAAGAACAAATATATTTTTGTCTTTTATTAATTTTAAGCACCTATATTCAAATTTAATTACAAATTACATGTTAAATAGATAGGTACTTGGAAACGTACCAAACGTGCCTTTGTATATGCTGTCAAGCCGATTACATGGAACTAGCATAATAAAAAGGAATAATATGATCACAATATCAGTAAGTATGTCGGATGCGTTCCCGTATACATTGGTAGGGTTTGTAATATAAGCGCCCAGTCTAGACGCGGGGGTGGGCGGAAAAGGTTACAGCACTTTGTGGGAACGCACCGAGAATTCTGCGACCTTTTCACTTCAGCGCAGACTCCTGTGAAATTGGGTCACGTTTATACAGTCTTGCTTATAGATTTATATTTAACTGTAAGGTATATTGAATGTGTCTGTCTAGCGTCTGTATATAAAAATGTATCTTAATAACAAAACAAATATCGTCTGTCTGTGCAGGACCTTATAAATGTAAAAATACAATTTTACTGTAGAAAGTAAAATTTGTCTTAAAAGTAATTAGAATACATGAAAAAGGTACTAGATTTTACCAAAACCAGCGTGCTTACAAGCAAATTTATAATTATACTACTAGATAGAGGGAAAATTTAAGTAATCATTGTAAGAGATATTATTTTCAAAAATTGCAGTTACTCTACGTCCTGCACTTACGTTATATGTATAACGTAATGAACCGCTAACAGGAAAATATTGTCACAGAAATGAATAAAAAAAGAAAATTTGTAAAAAATACCGTAATCATTAAGTTCTTTAACATAAGCTATCATCTTACGATGTATTTGTACGGCTTACATTTTAAAAATATTTATTTAAATGGCTATTAAGAGATGTTCTCATGCTTATAAAGTCTGTTACGATGAAAATACTTTTTCTTATATGAAAAAAATGTTTAATCCTAGTATACCTAACATGAAAATTGCAATTTAGTTTTAATTAATTTTCAAACAAGAATCAAGACGAAGTTTAGATAATTTTTGACAAAGTTTGAAAGACTTTCAGAGGACGATGTGGTCGAGGGAACACTCAATATAACGTAATTTGTATAGTCACTACAGAACTTGCGCAGTTACCGTCAGTATGTTATGTTACCGTCACTACGCCGTAGCATCAGCTTTACGTCACCAATGGTCGGCTTATTTGGATGTCCCAATTATAAGAATACAATGTCATTCATGTGTTTTTTTCTATACAATACAAATAACATGTTTTCAATTTTAAATATTAATAGCTAAATATAAATTCATTACTAATAGATGCCTACATGTTGTTTCCTTTGTCTGGTGAGACACTGACAAAACTACGAACTGTGTGGCTCAGTGGGACAAACTTGTGACTGTGAACGCGTCGGTTGTGGGTTGGATTCGATTAAAATATTAATATTTCTTCGCTCTGGTAACGAGCGACTTTGCTCAGCATTGATTTCCGCCACTCGACACACAAAGGAAAATGGGGAACAGAGTGTCTTACCACTAACTTATTACTATGCAATAGGCGGAGTACAGCGTGAAGCTAAAAAACTATGAAGTATCTATTTCAAAGATGAATAAAATTGTAAAATTTTAGGAAGTGGCAAAGATTAATATTAAAAGTCAGAGAACTTACTCAGAAGACAATCTTTTACATTAAGGTTAATTATCAAGAATTATAATTGTTCATCAAAAATGGATTACGAGGTGGACAATTAACTTTTAATAATTAATCAGCTCATTTTACGTACCTCGAAAGAAGAAACTGAACCCTGTCTCTGTCACAGAGAGGAGAATAACTCTTTGTCTAAAGACTATTTATCTGGAGATCGCGTTTACATATCAAACTGAAATTATTATATATTCAAAACGATTATTCAGATCTACAGACATAGAATAATCAAGCTTCTAAGTAAATGCATTCAAAAGATATTCATGTATCGTTGTCGTTGTCGTTATATGAAATTTTCCGAGTAGTCAAAACCTACAATATGTACTCTCCGTACACCTTCAATTATAAAATTTGACAAGAAATGAGAACTTGAAAAGAAAGATTTAAAAAAATAGAGACTGTTATTTATATTACATATAAAAACTATTATACATATATAAGTGTACCTATTTAATTTCATAAAAATGAGAATATTAGTTAGTGAATTTAAGTTTGTCGTCTTTTATAATTTGTACTTCCCGTTGGCTTGTAATTATTTAAATTTGTACGGAATCCCTGGTGGGGCAGTCAAAAGGCCGAACTGGAAA
>DWGR01004195.1:0-11364 GCA_018247715.1 Heliconius burneyi | reverse complement strand
TTAGCAGAACGTGACAATTAAATAATTATTTCCCTCGAGCATCGAATCTACAACCACGCGTTTACAGTTAGACTTTATATCACTAAGCCGCGATCGCCTGCAAAAATATACATACAATCAATTAATTAAACCGTTATTTATATTTTATCCACATTAACTTCACAATATTTTTCCGAATGTCCAAATGGAATGTAAATAGCAATAAAATTTATGTTTAAGCCAAAATTTCTCAAGATGTAAAGAACCAATGTTTTCGTTTCATTAATATTATTAATAATTGTAATTAATAAACGATTTATTTTAATTGAAGTTGTATGCAAGTATCGGTTGTGGCGTAATCTCTCGAAAGTATTGAAAGCTACAGTGTAAGTGGAGTAGGGCTTGAGCTTTACAGTGTTGTAATATGAGAGGCTGTTGGTCTAGTGACAGGTTAAATGGATTAGTGTTTTTATTCTATTTCTTATATTTTAAAAGTGTATTCCGTATTAAGTATAATATTTTTTGAAAATGTATAAGAGTTGGATCTAAAGGATCTAGCTTCGACATTTTCCAAGAGACGCGGGCTTCAGTCACGCTACGTTATAGGAACGCTATCCCGCTGCGTAGAAAATATATATTTTTGAATACGGAGACATAACTATAATTTTGATGGTTATAAGTTCCATCCTCAATCGGGGAAATGATTATATTTAAGTTATTATTTATTCTAAATCTGTTTCTAAATTTCAACAAAGTAAATTGCATCCGGAAATTGCATAAATATTTAAAGTATGAATATATCTGCTTGCAGCGGATGTTCCACATAAAAATGCAAATAGTTCCGAAGTTAGTCCACTTGACTGGGTGTAGCATTAAGCTAATATAACTTTAGAAAATACTTCTCGATTTTATATAAAAGAAAGGCTTTAGTGATTCATCACTTATGTGCCTATCTAAGGTAGCTTAAGTGTATTATTTATTATAAGGAACTTATGTCCATAATTTCCGTAAAATATGTGAGTTACAGAGAAATGTGACATAGTAATCGTCCGTAATAAAGAAACCGGACAAGCGCGAGTTGGGCTCGCCGACCGAGGGCTCCGTACAAATTTTGCCCTTCAAAGGCTATTTATTATTTTGTAGTATTTATCCACAAATGTATATTTTCTCCTGAAATAGTACTTTTTGTAGACGCTAGCTGCCAAATTTAATTATTCTAGATTAATTGGAAGTACCCTATTAATATTGATTCCGTTTAGAGCGTCGAAATACTGTTTTCTATATAAACAGCTATATCTTTTTATAAGTAAATGTAGAAATACGATTTTGCTAGGAAATCAAGGGACCCTAGCTCTGAGTATATGTTTTGAGGTTAAACTTGATGTCTCTAAGTTTTCCTGAGATATCGGCGTTTGACAGACTGACAGGCGGACGGGCAACCAAGTGATCTTATAAAGGTTCCTTCTTTCCTTAAGAGGTACAAAATCCAAATATGTTTTATAATAGATGAAAGAAATTGAGAGATTGAAAGATGAAAGAACACCACCATCCATCCATCCAACCATCGGCAACATGTTTTTGTTTTTTAATAAGTCGGTCAATCTTTGTAGTTGTGATAAATAATATACTCTATTTAAAGTTCAAGTTTAACTGTTATTATTGTGCTAAGATGTAGTTTTGAGTGAAATGGTGAAATAATTACAATATAGCACACAGTCTAAATACAAAGATTTCTGTAATATATTGAAATAAAGAGAACGCTATTTATGGTATTCTATTTTCTGCCTGCAACTTATTTTTCAGACATTTTGAAATGAATAACGGAGGGAAAGATATCACTAAAATATTTTGAAAAGTTAAATATTAGATATACATTATATGGAGAAATTAGAAAGTAGCGTGTCTGATAAATCGCGCGTCATTAATTTAGTTAACGACTTTAACACGTCGATGGTTAACTTGTCACGTTTGAAATCTATACGAAACAACTGACAACAGTGCTACCGAATACATTTGCTTAATCGATAAAAGATGTTATTTTTATATATTAACTTAACCTTGCCTATAAATAAATGTGTAGTGTTTTGAGACCCATTTCACATTTATGTTGTAAAATTATTGTATTTGATTGATAGTTTCTAGTTTTATTTTTATCTAAGTTAAATATACTACAAATATTTTCTTTCCATTTGGTCTTCAACGTATGAACGTTGAAAGCTTTAAAATTTAATATTAAAAAAAAAAATACAAATTACAATACAAAAATTTCAAAATGAATTCACTAATTTATGAGAAACTACAGCTTTTGGTTTTCCTCCTACAAACATATATACGAGTACTTAAATTATGTTATTAGCCACATAATATCTCAACGTTGACGACGTTGACGAGATATAGCGTGAAACTTGAAGAAAAAATTAAACCTATAAGTCCCCAATTGAGATTCGAACCCACAATCATTGTTCTTTCAGACAGTTCTATGTGCGGAAGTAGTGGGCAAATAAGCTATTATTAATCATCAACTTACGTCAGCCCTATTTTTTTAACAAAATAAGCATATTCGAACAAAACGTGTGCTTTATTTTAGAATCGATTTAAAATCGTTATAAATCAATAACTAAAGGGATAATATTCGTGATTCTTACGTAGGATGGAGATTCTATTGATTTACATTATAAATCCTCTATTGATTATAACTTGTTATATGTAATGTGGTCAATGGTCTTAGCTAGTTGAAAACTTTTACAGTGTTATTATTAATATGAAAATATTTCAATTTTGAAATTTTATAATAACTGTTAAAAATGGGTCGTTAATGGCTTAAGGCTGTCGTGGAGTAAGGGCACAAGCGTGCGATAAAGAGACAAAACGAGACAGTTTGTCGGTTCGACTTCCACTCGAGATAATATATATTTTTTATTTTATAGTACTCGCTCTGGTAACGCGACAAAGCGAGGCGTTGAGCTCCACCATCTAAACACATTGTCTCAAAATGAATTCGGCGATAAGAAGGGAACGGAAATGGAAATGGAGTATCTCACCGCTAGGTTCAGAGGTTCCCTCTGCCTATCCTGCTATGTGCGGGAAATAGCGTACAGCGTAAAAAACATTCTACTGACCTTGGTTCCAAGCAGACGTAATATTCTCTTGATAGAAATACTCGTTCTCCTCTTCATCTGACCACAGTACACCTTCAATGCTGGATGTAATTCCACTTCCTTCTGGACCATCCACTATAGATCTTCTAGAAAGCTGGTCATAACTTGGCGGCCTCGATAAAGAACATGTAGATATATCAGCCAGAGAAGACCGAAAATTCTTCACACTTCTACTATCTATAGGCCTATAGTATCTTAGGGAACGGGTGTCTTCGGATTTTATGGACCGTAGTGATCGGCAGTCGTAATTAGGTCCATCATTTGTGATATCCCCTAAAGATACTTTGAAATTGTTGGATGAGATATCGCCTAATGGTACTTCACACGATCGTCTTTTCATGCTGGTCTTTTGGGGGGTTTCCCCGGTGGCCTGCATGTGTCGACTCACCCCTGCGCTGTGCAGGAATTCGTTAGAATTATACATTTTACTAAATTACTCTATAGGAACTCTTTTTTGACTACATTTGTATGGAATTACTCGTTCGTTCGTTATCTGAAACAAAAGAAATAACATTTTAAATTTGGTTCATAGACTTTGAATCATCGTTATTGTTTTTACAGCTTCACATATCCGCCGCCTCTTCCGCCTTTGTGTACCCTGTTAGGATAGGGAGAACCTCCCAATTTTAGACACGCGATGCGTGTTGGGTGGTAGAATTCATCATTCATCACTCAATTTGTCTCGCTGTTAGATCAACATCATGTAAATAAATAATTCTCACAAGTGAATAAAGCTTATACCCGTTGTTTGTATAGTCAGAAATAATATATATAATAAAAATAATTATATATATATATAATAAATATTACATATACATATATATATGTAATATTTATTAAATTTATAATATTCTTTTGTTTTTCAGTTTCTCACTCTCTCTCGCATGACGAAGGGAGAGAGTTAGGACACTACGCTCCCCACTTTTTCATTGAATTTTGCAGGTGTTGCGCGTTGAGTGCCGATACTCAGCGCCGCGCTTTGCAACGATACCAGGGCAAAAAAAAAATTAAATATTTCGTTTCCGCGTGCGGGAATCGAAACCACAACCTATTGTGCTTACACGCTTGTGCCTCTGCGCCACGGCTGGCCTGTCTTCTATTTAATAATTTATTTTATTTTTTTACAAATTATTTTATTATAATGTGCACATTCCGACTAAAGGAATATAAAAAAGCTAGTGCCATCTAGTGGACTAAAGTAACATTACATTGAAACGTCAGCAGTTCATGCTTAGAAATTCTTGTATGTGTTCGTAGTTTGAGAAAAATACTATAGATGGTGCTAATAAAAAAATCTAAACTAATACTATTTGTAAAATAATTAAGATGTTTTAATTTTATTCAAATAAACCATAATTTATTTAAAGTAAATTATATGAAATTAAAAAATACACAATTATAATTTATTAATATAAATGCCGCTATGCCGTTGTGGCGCAACAGCGCAAACTTGCGACTGTAAATGCAGTAAATGTGAGTTCGGTTCCCGCTTGGAGAATTAATTGTTAGTATTTCCTCGAGTGATGGGAATTGAACCTATAACCACCGCTTATACAGCTACACACTATGCAACGACAGTCCTTGGATTTGTTCATAATATTTATTATACTATAAAATGTATGGCGAATTTTCTTTAAGTAATTTTATTTCGCTCTATTATGCAGATCTAACGCGATGTTGAGTTCCGTCAAATCAACAGCAACAACTCGGAAATAGGAAACTGAATGTCTTAACACTAGGTCTTCTCTGGCTTCCCTGCTATATGGGATATACAGCGTGAAGCTAAAACAAAAACCGACATAAGCAAAATATTTCCAACATAACACAATACACAAAAATAATTTCTGGCTAGAGGAAATTAAAAAGGAAATGGGCATGGCCTCTATCCCTTTGTATGGTATATTAGGTTAGGATCTTCAGCCAGGATATGAGATAGCCGCGGGCAATTAACTTATTGTACTTTGTTTTGGTTCCTCTGAATCTCTATAGGTCGCTTATTGCTTAGATGTTATATATGTACCAATTTATTTAATATTTAAAAATATAATACATCATGCACATGATATGTACCTATACATAGATAGCTTCACGCGGTATCGGTGAGGGAACCTGGGAACCTGCCCTCACATATATTAATGACAAAGAAATTGTATACTGACAATTGAAAAATGTTAAAAGGGTAGAGCTGAGTGACGATGACTTAGAAAAAAAAATTTTTTTGCCACGCAGTAGATCTTGAATCTGGAGTAAACAAAGGGCCTCGCACAATTTCGTGTTGAGTGGCGAAATTTAACGCCGCGTTTTGTCTGTGTTATTTTATTTTATTATTATAAAAAAAACTAGAAAAGAGGCAAAGAAGCATCTTAACACTAGGTGACTTCTGTCCAGCGTTGCCAGATTGTTTCTCGTAATACATAAAGTGGTTTCTTTAATAGAAGAACGTCAGTATACTTAAACGATATTGTTTTGGTTTACCATAATTATGTAAGGCAGTTAAGTCCGTAGAATATTCTTATTTGTATTTCTATGAAATTATTAATAAGTAATTAAAATCTTAAAGTAATAAAAAAAATCACACTACGTGGAATTATCTGTGAAAAGCGGGACAATGCCTGTCGGGACATATAATTTTTGGACTAAAACTCGGGACGTCTCGCCAAAATCGGGGCATCTGGCAACGCTGCGTCTGCCTATCCTGTTATGCGAGACAAAGCCTACAGCTGGTTTTTTAATTAGTTGGATTGCTGTATATTCCTGTATAAGACATCATAATGCTTATAGGGCTATAAGAATTATGACGTCTTATGTAATTTTAATATTTGGATTATTACTTTGTGAAAAAAGTATTAGTAATAAAAAATAATTGTATTTTAAAGGAAAACTAAAAGTTTAAGTATAAAAAAAGTTCATCATAAATAGTATCTTGAGCTTAATATTCCAAGTATCCCTTTCATACCAATTGAACGTAAGATAACAATGAAACTTTAGAAATTTAAAAGAACGCAAAAAGTTATATTCAAAATACGTTATGTTTATTTTGTATAAGAAATTGGCGTAAGATTTAAAAAATAAGATAATTCTTTAGAGGCCAGTAGTAGGGTGAGGCACAAGCGTGCGTTCGCGACAGGTTATAGGCTTGATTTTCCACTTGAGAAAAAGATTTTTTTGATATTTTAGTGCCTTAATGGAAATGAGTTTTTTAATATTATATTCGGAGGTTCCCTGTCTACCCTACAAAAACGTCAATATACGATTTACTTCTTATATTAGCAAAATCTTATGTTTAATTAAATTCTCTAAATTATAATTCAAAGGGAAGCCTGAAGTGGAATAATCTGTACACGTGTATGAGCTTAGTTACGTTGATACTTACAAAGAGAGACGCTTACTGATTTAGGCAAACAGATTAAGTATCAAAGTTAAGAGATGTTAAGTGTTATACGTAATCTAATATTATATTCTATGAAAATTTCTCTCTTGTGGTTTAGTTGATGATAAGAAAAAGTTGTGGGTTCAATTTTCGTTTATAAAAGTGTTTTTTGATAAATCGATGAACGCTGGCTTAACGCACGAAAAAGCATTTTACATATATCCTTGCTAATTGTATTTAATCTGTTACTTGTAATCTGTATAAATTAAGTAAAAAAGTATTTGAATTAATAAGTAAAAATATATGCTAATTAGTCGAAAATAATTGTATTATATTATACTATATTCTATATACGATAATTCAGTGATAATTATTAAATTTAATTTTACAAGAAAATGCATTTTCATCAATGTTTTTTTATAATTTCCACTTTAGCCCCCGAAAATATAATAATATTTTTCCTAAATTACTTCAATGCAATACCGACTATATTGCACCTAAATAAAAAATAAATAAATAAGTATTAAAATCTTTTATTAGCCCAATACAAAGTCCTAAGTCAACAATACAAAATAACGGAAAACTCATCTCATATAAGTCACTACCATGACGTTTCAACTTCAGCAATTCTGCAAGTGACCGCTCGCTGTTGAAATTGCTTGCAGTAATTTGCAAAGTTGCATAATTACCGCGATTGTCGAGCGAAAGAGTAGTATTTAGACCGAATAGAGTAAGGATCATATTACTTGTTGGAAACTATGTTTATATTATAACTTTTTTTTAAATTTGTAGACCGCAATGTCGTTTGTGTGAACAAAAACGAAGCTAATGAGAACAGAGTATCTTAAAATTAAGGTTCCTAAGGTTCCTCTGCCTCTTTCCCATCCCATCCCACACAGGGATACAGTGTCAAGAATGAAAATAATACTTTTATCCGGTTTCTGTAGGAATTTTGGTATATTATAAGAAATATCTATATAATAAATTTCAGCGTAGATTGTAGTTTGCCACATAGCTGCCCACTGCACTTGGTCTGCTGGTCACTGAGTAAAAGTTTTTTTCTGTCTTTCTCGTAGAGATACTTTGTTCCCATTTACTATATATTATTTACAATTATTCCCATTTCCCACTTGTCGCTGAATTCTCGATTCATTCCGAGTTGAGTGGTGGAAAAATCATCGATATGATTCATCAAAAATATCGACATACTCGCACATCCCAATAGGTGGTTTAAAATATTGTTTTTCTAGATCTTTCATGCATAAATTTTATATTTTTTTCTAAAATTTTAAATGTACAGACTACAGCCATCACGTTGTGTCAAATAAAATATATATTTTGTACAAATCGCGAATATCAATGTCAGAAGTGCCACATACAAAATGTCCGAGTGAATTTGTCCAGCGGACGGAGTTTTGGAACTAATGCCGGCCACAATTTAAACTGAAACTCCCGGGGAATACCCTTGATAATTGTCGCATGCATTCGCTGTGAAATTTTTATATTTTCGCAATATTTTTTGGTTGGGCCTGAATTTGAAACTGCGAAATATCTATAAATATTTATGTGATCATATTGTGATAGCAGATTTACGTGTAGATTTCTCTGTACAAAAGTTATTTTTACATTTTTTCAATCTATGGAATTGTAACGCGTGTGTACTCGTATTTTAACATGAGTATTATTTCATATTTCGAGATGACCTTTAGACAAATTTAAAAGGAAAAGGATTGAAATTGAGAGAATTTGAGAACAAGGCCAGTCGTGGCGCAGGATGCCCACAGGTTCGATTCCCACTTAAGGATAATAATATTTAATATTTTCATTTCCCCCTCAAAGTGCGGCGTTGAGTTCTGCCACTAAACACGCAATGTCACTAGAATATGGTAGAAAGTGTTTTAATACTAGGTTCCCTCTGCCTACCCTGCTGTGTACAGCGTGAAGCTGAAGCGTATTCATTTCCTCCTGGTAACGAGGCAAAACGCAACGATGAGATGCCAGAATTCTTAGTCCAATTTTGGTCATTTAGTTTTAAATTCAAATGGATATGGCTATAAATTAATAATCATTATCTTGACAAAACATACGAATATCTACGATAATTTAGATAAAGAAAGACACAGCGCAACGAGTGTAAGTATCAGGATTGTGAATTCAATTCCCACATGAGTGAATAAAATATTTTGAGTTTGTCGCTTTGGCGAAAAACAAAGCGTGGTGTCGAGTGATACATGCATTCATTTCATTAACTTATCTACATACAGCGTGAAACTAACAAAAAAACCAATTCATCCACCAAGTACTACAAAAATAATATATTATTATGAGAGAGATGTAGAGATCCTAACATCATACTCGTAAATAACTAGTAACAAGCGTTGTAAATTTGACGTTGCTCGATGAGAACCTATGGCATAGTCGGTCAGAGCGCTTGGACAGTTTTCAAAGAGATGCATTAAAATCCCGCTACGTTCAAAATTTTATACGTTTTCTTAATAGTTTTCTTTCTTGAGTGTGGAATAACACTTTAAAAATGTTAAAGAATAGTATATTCACTTGGAAAATAGAAAAAAAAGATAAAAAAGTATTTAAAAAACTATGAAAGCTCATAACGACAACAAAGCTGTGCACAAAGCCTCGCGAACATTGTTTAATCAGACAATCGTGGTAATTAGCCAGCTTAGCAATTACAACAACTTAAATAGCGGTCAGTTACAGCGATGGAGTTCAGAATGGCTTTAAGTTTTGTTGATACAGAGTGTCCACAATGTAAATGTACGAGGAAATATGTTGTAGTTTTGTATAATTTTTAATGTTTACGGTAATAAAGTAGAGGCCGTCATGGCGCAGGGTCACTAGAATGTGACTGTAAGTGCGACGGTTGTTGGTTCGATCTACACTCAAGGGAGTAAATTATTACTTTTTTAACATTTTAATTTCATTGTTCGCTCGCTCAGTTCGCTCTGGTACCAAGGTAAAAGTCCGGTTTTGAGTTCAGCCACTCAGCACGCAATAACTTGAAAATATGGGCGGGAAGTGGGTTACGGAGTGTCTTAACACTAGGTTCCTTCTGACGATAAATAATAAATTAAAGAAACTATTTTTTCAATTAATAATTTTGTAATATAGTCTATAAACCGTAATCAGAGAAAGATCATGCTTATAATGTGATGACATGTTTGAATACCCGTTGATGTACCTATTCATGTAGATATAGGCGTGACCACAGGTTCTAAGAATTTAGAGAATATAGAATTATAGATTAGGGGAAGACCTTGACCTACGAAAGCACTGTGTCAAAGATACTGGAGGAAGGTCACGTAAAAAACATGAGGACCCCCCGGAGGACATTTATGGAGAGGTTGATGACAGTGGACGAGGCGAAAGAAGTAGTAGACCGTAGCGTTTGGCGCTCCGTTCTTTCTGACTATCCCGCTAGGGATAAAGCGTGAAGTTAAGTTAGAATTATAGATTAGTATTTCCTCTATTCCTCTTAAAGGGTTTTGCCAAATAAATCATGACAAACTAAATTGGTTTTACTATAGCGATCATTGATAAATCGATTATTATTGATAATCGATAATGGATAAATGATCCGTTATTTATAATACTTAGTCCTTAATCCGTAATGTCTGTCCTCAAGGTCAACGACCTTGAATTCTGGACCCTTAATCAATAATCCTTAATCTTTAATGTTTGCCTCTTAATCCTGTGACCTTAATTCTTAATTCTTACTATCATGTATTCTTAATATCTAATCTTGTCTTTCATCTTCCCTCAGCACTTCAGCGGGATATGCATAGAGAACACGATAACTTAATGTTAGGACACTTCCGTTCTGTTTCCGAATTTTCAAGATATTGCATGTTGATTAGCGGATTTTAACTCCGCTTTGCCTAGTAATCGGAGCGAGAAAATAAAAATACTAAATATTTGATTCTCTCAAGTGAGCATCGAAGCCACGACCATTACGTTTATAGTGCACATGCTTGTGCATCTGTGCCACGGCCTTTAATTTTCTTTAATTTATAATCTTAATAATCCTCACATGCTTATTCTTTAGTCTTCTTTAATCTGTAATCCGTAACCCGTTATTCGTAACATATTATTTAAATTTTGTATAATTACCCACACATCATTATGGTACGAAAAAAAAATGAAAACAAAGCACATAATATATTTTATTTTATATTGATTTAAATCATAAATAAAGATAGAAATTAACTGAAATAATGTAAAGAAATAAAAATATTACCCATATATTAAATTTTCTAGATTGGAGTTGAACCTTCAACCAGTCACGCTTACAGTCACATGCTTGTTCCTTGAGCTCCGAATTTCCATTACAATATTTTATACTCGTAGATTTATAATAGTTTTATTTAACTTGCACTTTACAGTTAATAAAGTTTACAACTCTAGAACAGTGTAATGACAATGGAGTTTCAATATCTAAGATGCAATAGCTAACAAAGTCTTTGAGACTTTAAAATTCTTTCTAGAACAATCTAAAAGCTTCTTTGTTGGGAAATGGAAAATTTATTTTAAGTTTAATGAATAGAAACTATAATGTAGATAAGACGAGATAAAATGAATTCTGGAACTGATAGAAACTTCTGTGAATTTAAATTACAGTCGGTATCTAGTTGGTTTAGAAATTAATATAAATAATTTGTTTGGGACATTTATATCGTAGTTTTTTACAAAAATGTAATAGTGAAATGTATGGAGCGTGTATCCGTGGAAAATGATGAATCCGTAGAGCCTTAAAGAAAAATAAATCCAGTTTTCTTACCTGGTATTGTTTATACAGTTATAGATTCAAATAGTGTACGGTACATTTTCCTACTCTTATTT
>DWGR01004194.1:0-11366 GCA_018247715.1 Heliconius burneyi | reverse complement strand
CTTACCTATACAATATTAAAAAAATCTCAAGTTTGAATCGAAAACTTAACCATCGTTTATACACGTAAATTCAGACATTTCTCGACTTCCCATTCAAGGGGTACAGGATGACAAACAAAACAAATAAGCAAAAAATATTTTCAAACTTTACAATTTAAAAGATTAGTTCAGTCAGTACTAAATATTCAAGATCTATAAATATCTAAGTATCGTGGATTTAAGGAAAAAATGTTAAGATCTTCTGTAATTAAAGTAAAGATATTGTTATTTTATAAATATCCAATCTTAAAAAGATAAATAAAAGCTAAGAATAACAATGTTCTTAAATTCTCAAGTCTCATTCACATTCTCAGACTAAAGTGCGTGGAATAATTAACGAAAACCGAGACCATGTCTGTACCGATTGGCATATTTAAATTTTTGGTTAAAAATCGGGACGTCTACCCAAAATAGGGTGGTCTGGTAACGCTTTATCTAAGATATAGATATTTATCAGAGATTAATAAGAAAAAGGTATCAGAATGAGCTTAAAGTTTATACTTAACTGTGTATTAAAATATTTTGTATAGTGTTTACTTAATTCCCTTATTATAAATTCGTAGCATGCGCGTAGCCAGACTGTAACCTTTTCATAATAATAACCTAAGATGTCGTAGCAATACGTAAGACAGCGAATAAAATTATAATAATTTGATTAGCTCAACACTGTATCTCGCACATATCAGGGTAGATATAGGAGAACCCGGGAACCAAATGTAAGACATTCCGTTCCCGAATTTCAGTGCTGAGTGGCGGAACTCAATGCCGCGCTTTGCCATATTACCAGAGCGAGGAAATTGAAATGTAAAATATTTCATTTCCCCGAGTGAGAATCGAACCCACAGTAACCACGTTAACAGTGTTTTTTTGTGAATAAATCCAATGAAAATCTAATTAGCTTCACACAGCAGGGTAGGCAGAGGGAACCTCGTGTTAAGACATTCCTTCCTTCACTTTCCGCCGAAACTGGAGGCAATGCGTGTTGAGTGGCGGAACTCAACGCCGTCTTTTGCCTCGACACTAGATCGAAGAAATGCCTCAAGAGTGTGGCAAAAAGTGGAGAATAGAGTGTCATAACACTAAGTACTCTCTGCTTATCCAGCTACTTGCGGGATACAACGTGAAGCTAAAAAAAGTCATTATTACCTTAAAGAGAGACTGTCCTTGTCCATGGGCATAGATGCTCTTGGCCGGCCGATATCGGCGGTGACGAAGCGTAGCTTATATCCTGGCAACAGAGTAGGATCCCGGTTCACAGCTGCCACAGCTAATGGTAAAGCACCCAGAATAGTCTGTAAAATTACATATAAGTTATATACCAGTTTCACGCTGTATACCGCAAACAACAGGATAGGCAGAGGGAACCTAGTGATAAGACATATAATTAAAAAAAATACGTAGCAGGATTTGAATCTGCTTATTTTGGAATTCATCTAAGCTTTATATAGTCGTAAGTAGTAATTAAAACAAACAAGTAGAACATTTAGAATTTCATATCCAGTCATATAAAAATTTTTATTCGGTCCTTACAATGTTTGTTGTTAACTTTTCGATTAAAGCTAATATTGTATTCATAAAAAGAGAAACTTTTATATTAAAAATAGGTTAAACGAAAAACAAATACAATGTGTTCAGGCGTGGCGCAGGAGTACATAGGTGCGACTCTTGACTTAACAGGTTGTGGGTTCGATTCCCACTTAATGATATGACAGCGGAGTCTCCCAATACTAAGTTTCCAGACTTTCCTCTGCCTACCCTGCTAAATATGGGACACAGCGTAATTGTAAATTGGTTCCTTCCTCTGGTAAATGTAAACTCAATGCCGTTCCTTGCTTTATTACTAGAGTATGGAAATGAGAATCATTCAACCCACACCCGTCGATTTACAGTCTGACGCTGTGTCACTGCGCCAAGACTTAGTTTCTTAAGTATACCATAGTTCATCTCATGCTATTTCCAATTAACTTCTAGCCATATTGAACCTATTTATTATGAAAGTCTTTACAATAATTAATTATTAAAAGTGCAACTTAGTTATGTGAAGAGCGACGAAAGGACAATGTTCTCAAAGCACTTACTAAGGTCCTGATAAGTACCAGGCTTTGTAAAAAGACACGATTTCAAATTTGCATTTAAAATTCAATATTAGTTTACAATTTCTTAAGCTTTCATAAAAATCTTAAAAAAAATAAACAAAAATTTTGTTATTACTCCATTTCGTTTCTTTTTTATTTAGTTCTCCATTTTGTTATAACTGCATTGTTATGAAGTTTTAAAAATTTTTTAAGGGATCTAGGATCTAAGTGCTGAAACACTGCCGTTCCCATTATGGCATTTGCGTTTTTCACTTTTCTCCGAATTTTGAAGGCACTACGCGTGGCAAAATACCTGGCGGAAACCGCGCTTTGCCCAGTTACCAGAGCGAGAAAATGAAAACACCAAAATCTTCATTCCCCGAGAAGGAATCGAAGCTACAACCCGCCACAATTACACTCGTACTATTGTGCCTCTACACCATGACTGGCCTCATACATCATGCTGATATAAAGTTTAATAATAAAAAACAGACACTCTAGTATAATAATATTGAAAATATGAAAAACTTGTTTGGCTGGATGCGCTAATCTCAAAGATTAGTTATATTGCGCTACGATCAAAAAAATCTTACGCAAAAATGAAAAATGCCGTATAAACGGGATAGCTTCAGGGTTTCTAACAGCATGATACACAATTCTTGCGTATTCGTACATTCCCATTTAAACATTTCCGGTCCCCATTTTTCGCAAAATTTTCAAAGCGTATTCAATAATTTTGCCTCGTTCTCAGAACGAGTAAATATTAAGTATTGTATTGCTCGAACCCACGAACCTCGCGTTTACAGTACAGGTCGCCCTGTAGCGCAACAACCTCAATGATATTCAAAACCTAAAAAAATAAATATTCAATATTTTGTAAGCTTAGTACAAAGTACGTATTTTAATAAAAGAAAAATACGCCCCATCGGCGTTAATGTTGCCATGATATGATGAAGCTATGAGGAAATAACAAAATTATTAAAATCTGTGACGCCGTACCTGTTCATAATGAAATCTCCATTATTACGGAATTACTGTATTCCATGTCGTTCTCGTTCACAATAAGATCGAATAATATTTTTTAACAAAAAAAACCAGTAAACTAAAACGTTGAAATTGAGTTATTTATCCCTTTGTCACGTACATTTTTTTTTATGGAAAAAGCATGGCAAGCGAGCGTATCACCTGATAGTAAGTGATCACCGCCGCCCACGACACCGCGTAACACCAGAGGAGCTACTGGTGCGTTGCCAGCTTTTGAGGCAGTTGGGCGCCGGAGCCCGGCATTACCTAATGCGAAACGCAGTGGCATAAAGCCACTACTTCACGCCGGTTTTAAATGCCGGGGGTGGTAATGATCATAGATACTTAATGTAAATTTAACTGTTACGATATATGGTTTTCTCGTGGATACCATTAAATAAAAATGAATCCTCCTAACAGTCGAGAATTCTATGGTAACTCGAATTGAGAACCTCCTCCTTTTGCAGAAGTAGGTCAAAATAAAAAAATCAGGACAAGTGCAAGGTGGGCTCGTCCCTCGAGGGTTCCGTACAAAAATTGGAGGTTTCGTGCTGTTTCTGAAATTCAAGCTTAGCTTGGTTCTAACCCTTTCATCTGATACCTCACTCGAAGTAGCAGCTTTAATATTAAATTTTGTCCTCTTTGAATTTGACCACAAATGTATGGTTTTTTCCTGAACAAGTACTATCAGTAGATTTTAGCTGCCAAATTTTATAATTTTAGGTCAAATTAGCCTATTAATTTTGATTCCCTTTATAGTGTCGAAATACGTGAGTTTTGTTTTATAAACGACCATATCTTTTTTTAAAGTAAATTGTAATTTTTTCAGGAAATCATGGGACCGTAGGTCTGGGTTATGGTTTGAATTTCATAGCTATATCTAGAAGACGCTTCTAGATCAGACAGACGGATGGACAACAAAGTAATCTTGTAAATGTTTCTGTTTGGCAAGGAATACTGGGATCCTACTATTAAGACACTCCGTTCTCATTAAAACAATTCAATTCTCAACTTTTCACTGAATTTTGGAGGCATTGCGTATTGAATGGTGAAACTCGCGTCCACCGCCATGTACCATGAGGTCCAGGTTTGGCCGCAAAATTCTATAATCCACCATTTTGTCGCGACGGCTATTTTGGATTTACAACAATACGTATTATTATATTTAATTTTATTCTACAATCATTTTTATTCTTACACTGGTAATTAATTAACGGTTCTTCTCAGGACAGGAACAATTTATACATTATACGGAATAGAACTTTGAATATTATAGGTTACATAAACTACGATCACATAGGATCTGATGAATACACCATATACCTATTGAAAATTAGTTTCCAGTAGTTTAACTGGAATATTAATGAGATAGTTTTGGACTCCAGACCTAGACTAGACTAAGAGTTACGTCTATTGATAATTTGCCATACAAACATACCTTGTTAGTTAAGATATCATAATTTTAAGTTACTTGGACTTGGTTATACAGTGGGCAGGTCGGTACTGTAGGGAGAATATTATCTAAATATATTTTTTGACAAGCGAACATGGATTAAATAAAATTTCAAATACTTATTTGAACATTATCATCATAGCAAGAGAAAATTTTGTGTCTAGAGACACTCCGTTTACTCCGTTCATCCATTTCCATCCCAAAAAAAAATCCAACATTATTTGTGTATATGAACACAAACCTACCGTTCAATTCCCAATTCGTGACAATGAATTTATGAATTATTTATTCCTTCAATCTGGTTATAAGACAAAGAGTGGCGTTGAGTTTCGCAACTCATTACATAAAATCTCGGTAATTCGGTCGGATTTCAAAAAAACGGGTCGATAGTGATAAATGGAGTGTCTCGACACTAGGTTGCCTCTGCCTATCCAGCCATATACTTGATATAGCATGAAACTTAACCAAAGTTAAGTTTCATGCTATATCAAGCTTCAATATAAAAATATATCTTTTTTTAACTTATATGGAAACTCTATAGACATTTGGTTAAATTTGGCCCAGGATCACAAGACGACGAAGATGAATATTTTTTAATATGATAACCAAGTAACGCATATTGTACTCTTGAGAAATCATCAAATATTTTTTATATGTTTGGCATCTTCGGTAACTATTCATCATTTTATTTGACGTATTCCTAATCTCTATAAGTAAGTATTTCATACGGTGATGGTGGTGGTGGCAGTCATAGTGGTAGTCAACGAGTAGTTAAGGTTGTCCTATGTAAAACTTCACTTAATTAGGTGCAAACACAACATGCAAACTAACATTTTGGTATATTGACAAGAACATACAATACCTAATAAATTATCCTTTTCTGAAACCCGCTTGTTTTAAAGGTAGTTTTTGTTCTAATGTAGAACTTATTCTCTAAGTTATTAGGTATTATTTCAAAAAAATTGTATATCGTTGACATGAAGTAAGGGCTTGTAATTTTCAATATCATTGCTATTAAACAAATTAACACTCTCCTGTTTTATTATATTAGTATAGATATATTTAGGGTAATTTTTATCTGGACTTATAGTCCATTTAGGGTATTTTAATTCTCTATTCAACTTTTAGAGGTCGCTGTTGCTAACTATAAATTTTAAGAAATCCCAATATTATTTTTCAAAAGACTTTACTCACTATCCCAGGTTTCAGAGAATAAGCTCTTCATATTCTACTGTTTCATTTCTGAGCCGTCGAACTGAACACTTTAATCATGTTGTCTCTAGTAATCCCTATAGAACACGTCGAAACTTTAATTCTGTAGATTTTCTTGGTAGTATCTTGTTCAGCAAACGATCAAAGTAGATACTAATTTTATTTCTAAAGAAAATGTCAATAGTTTCTAAAAGAAATATAATAGCTTACCTTTTAGGACATTCTGTTATTTCCAATAAGGGCTTATTAAAAGTAATTCTATTAAATAAATTTTAAAATACTCTCAAAGAACAACGACGCTATTGAGGCTTAGCTTGGAACTACATCTGTTTGTATACAAAGTGCTAAGTACTTCCTATAGTACTTAAGGTATTTACATTTTCCTTATGTGGGGACAAAACACTTTTACGATTTCATAAAATTATTATTTTCACTCTAGTTTACTATGTCTAATAGATATGTGTGATATGAACCAACACGTTGTAACATACAACTGTTACATCCTTAAAAATTAAATTATTAGAGTTCCGTACGTTTTAAAGAAATAAGGAACCCTTATAAGATCACTCTGTTTACAGTACAGGTCGTGTCTGTCTATCTGTCCGTTCGTCAGTCTGTCTGTCAAGACCCTTTATCTCAGGAATATCTTCAACATCGGATTGAAATTTAAACCGAAAATTTAAACTCAAATCTACGGCTCCATGATTTTCTGAAAATATAATTTTTATATTTACTTTAAGAAAAGATATGGCTATTTTATCGCAAAAAATGCATATTTCGACACTATGAAGAGAATCAAAATTCAAAGGGTACTTCCGGTTGGCCTAGAATTATGAAATTTTGCAACTAGCATCTACATATAGTGCTAATTTAGGAAAAAATCTGAAAACTATACATTTGTGGTTAAATCCTAAAAATAATAACCTTAAAAGGGGGACAAAGCTTGGTATTAAAGGCGTTAGTTCAAATACATTATCAGGTGAAGGGACTCTGGCTAAGCGAAGACTGAATTACAGAAAAAGCTTGAGACCTCCAATTTTTGTACGGAACCCGGTGAGCGAGCCTGACTCGCGCTTGTACGGTTTTTACTTATAATATAAAAGCGAAAATATTTAACACTTTGATTTGTAAATATGTTTTTAAACGTATTGTTAATATAAAATCTCGACAGTAAGCTCAAATAAAATAAATTACTATCATATGTAAATACTAGTGGTAGACACGTCGGGTCAAGAGGTTAAAGGCTTTTTGCCCTCTAAGGTGCCAAGAGAGCTGTAAATCTCGTAAATAATTTCCACGATATATTTATGTATATAAGAATCAATGTATACTTTTTTAACTTCAAGCTGTATCCCTGCTTTGTGCGCAGGGTAGACAGAGGGGAACCTAGGAACCTTATATTAAGTTACTCCATTTACCATAAAGATTAGTCAATTCCCTACTTTCTGAATTCTTGAGACATTCCCTGTTGAGTGACGGAAATTAACATCGCGCTTTGCCTGGCCACGAGTGAAAATGCTACCTACTACCGTCACGTTACAGTGGCACGTTTGTGTCCCCTTGCCACGACGGCCTCGTTAAGTTTTCTTTTTTCGTATATTTATTTATTTATTTAAAAAAAAACTAGGGTGTCTCTGACATTATCAGAGACAAACAAAAACAAACTTTTACGTCTAATATTTTTATTTTCACCACCTAGGGGTGTTACAAAAATAATAAAATACTGGTTAAGTACGAGTAGGACTCGCCCACGGAGGCTATTGATTGCGAATTTGCGAATGTTCGTATGTTTTGATTGCGTTGACTTAGAAGCTTGATTTTTTCAAGGAACCATAGACCTAAATAATTGGTATTAATTTCAGCTTAAAACATCCACGCGATCTCGAGATAAAGTGTCTTGACAGACGGACAACACAGGGCTCCTATAAGGGTTCCCTTTATACTTTACGAGGAATCCTAAATAGCAACTTCTTACTCCTACTTGGTAATAAAACTATTTTATACAATAATATTTGATAATATAATAAAATTTAAAAGTAACTCTTCTTCTGTAGTACCCACATTTCTGTCGTATAACTGCATTATGTACATACGGCTAAGGAACACGCTTTTCCGCATCTATCTCTATCTACGTAATTCCTTCAGCGATTCTAATTAGATTATTTTGTGGAGGTTCACGTTGCGTATACACCATGGGCATCCAGATACCATACGGAGGCGGAGCTCTATACCTTTATGAAAACAATCAGAAGCCGTGCTAGTGTATTGTACACCTCGTACAGTTTAACTTTAGACGTAAATACTGAGAATATAACTTTAGTTAATATCGAGTGTCGGATAGTAAACCGATGAAAATGATGGCTTTATTTAATTGTTTGGAAATTATAATTATTAAGTAAGTTAATATATTGAAGTAAAAATATAAAGATATATAGAGGTAAGCGCGATGGTTGTGGGTTCTTCAATATTTTATATAAAATGCCGTCGTTGGCACAAGGGTGTGACTGTAACGCGTTTGTAATTTTATAAGATTTTATAATTTTTACCTTAAAGGTATTAAAATTGGCATTGTTCTGATAAATATTATCTAAAAGGGGTTATGTATTATATAGTTATTTAAAAATAGGTGAGTTAAGAATCCGGTGAGGGTGGCCGGTGGTCTTAAGTGTCAGAGTCGCAGTTGTCATTAAAATTGCGTCGGTGTTTTTACTTTTAACCAACTTCCAAAACCAACCAACTTCTAAAAGGAGGAGGATCGATCGAATATCGATTTCCCTGTATTAAATAATGTTTGTTACCTTAGACCTTTCGACTGGGAGGTCGGATTCTTAAAGCTTTATATTTTTTTATAAGACTACAGCGAAGCAAAAAGGAGGATTATGATTTTGTATGTACGTATAGTTATCTGTTCCCTTGTAACTTCTAAAATATGTATCTTCAGCTTCACACTGTATCCTACAAAGCAGGATAGGCAGAATGGACCTAGTATTAAAACACTATGTTCCAAAAATTCTGTTGAATTTTTCGAGGCATTGTGTGTTGAATGGCGGAACTCATCGCCGGGCACTTGACTTGGTGATAGCGAGACAATGAAAATATTAATAAATAAAAATCCATTCCGCTGAAATTAGATAAAACCCACTACCGTCGCGTAGCAGTCACACTTTTGTGTTCCTGCACCAAGACGGCTTCAAATATTTACCATAATTTGAGAAAATAGGTATCATTAGAAACATCTTTGTGCGCTAGTTATAGGCTATGTGACGTTATATTAAATTAAATGTGGCGCCGTCTTGGGGGCAAAAATAGTAAATTATTTTTTAATATATCATGATTAGTGTCAAATAAAGTCTTGCAAAAATATACATATTGTGTAGCCTTTTGTATGGAAGCCTCCAGTCCGCTCGACAGCCGCAAGTCAAGGTTCGAGTTACGCAGGAGGTGCCCTTACAGTCGTCGATTTCCTCACAGAGAGCCACTAAGTGCTTGCATTTCTTTAGGGACAGAGTACCCTTTGCCCTACTCAACCGGTGTTGCTGTAAAAGTCAATAGGGCTAACAATATTAACCTCATGTTAAGAAAATTAAAAAAAAAAGTGGAAGGTTACTTGCATACACCAGATACTTACTACCTGCTTTAATTTTAACAGGAGGAAATGAAAGTGGCGCCCTTCTAGAACTACAGCTACTATTAGATCATAAATGTATAGAATATATAATTTCAGATGAGGATATTTTCTTATTTCGTACTTTTAAAAAGTATACTTAATTTTTTACCCGACTACGGCGAAGCAAAAAGGAGGGTTATAATTTCAACCTGTGTTTATGTATTTTGGTATGGATATTCATCTGTTCCCTTCTAACTTCTAAACTAGTTATCATAATAAAACAAATGAGATCTAGTTAGAAGCCTATTGATCATCTGCGGGCTATAGGCTATATGACGTCACGTTAATTTGACTACAGCTAATGGGATATCAAATGGCAGAGCTTTGCCACTTTGATTTTATTTTATAATTATAATGAATCTGTTTTACTACGGTAGGTGGCGTACGACCACGGTTATCCTTTAATAAGATATTATCAGTATGACATATAGAAATATGTTAAAATATAATACGTGTAAGTTGTTTGATTATTAGTCAGTAGTTTTTTTATAGTTTGTACATATTTTTTTTTTTTGGATAAAGATATGGCAAACAAGCGTACGGGTCACCTGATGGTAAGTGATAACAGCTGCCCACGACACCGCGTAATACCAGAGGAGCTACTGGTGCGATGCCAGCTTTTGAGGTGGTTGGGCGCCGGAGCCCGGCATTACCTAATGCGAAACGCAGTGGCATAAAGCCACTACATCCCTCCGGTTTTAATTGCCGGGGGTGGTAATGATCCGGTCGAGTCTGCCCATGCGTGTCGCCATTGCTGGCGACGTGACTCTCCTACTCGTACTTTAGTCGCCTCTTACGACACCGCCAGTACCAGGGTGATCCTATTCTAAGACGAGAACACACATGCCGGGGGCACATTAATAAAACTAACACTATATTATTTTGCTTACAAGGGCTTTTAGGAAGTACCTAATGCATTTTGATACTCCCCAGTCAGTCAGTAATTTAATCAGTTATGAAATCAAGTGTTTTGAGATATTATTTACGTTTATATTTCCATTTCTTCACCCTGGTGTCGAGGCGGCGTTGAGTTCTGCCACTCAAGACGCAATGCCTCCAGAACTCAGAAGAAAGTGGGGAACGTAGGTCCAAACGTCTTTAACACTAGGTTTCCTCTGCCTACCATGTTGTGTGCGGTATACAGGGTGAAGCTATTTTATTTATTTTTTAAAATAAGAAACTAATGCAATCAAAAAAAGACGAAACGTTTCGAGAAAGGTAGTGCCCCATTTACCGCTTCCGTTAATTGATCTTGACGGCAGATTGACAATGTATAATTAAAATTATCGGTTAAATCAACGAACTTCTGACTATAAGGTAAGAATTAATTTACTTAGTAGCATGAAATTAATAGGCACATTATTTAAGATATCGTATTTTGTTAAGAAAAGACGTTTAATTACCCACCCTACAAGGATGCCAAAAACATTAGTAAGTAAAGATTTCAACATATGTTAGCTTGATGAGACCGCATGATTATCGTCAAAGCTCTTGGACCGTTCCCATAAGACGCGGGCTCAAATCCCACTACATTTAAATTTCTAAGCATTTTTCTGTTCTAAATGTGGAATAGAACTTAAAATAATTTTAATTATAATTATATTATAATTAATAATTTCCATATAATTAATGGCAAATATATCTTAAATACACAACTCACCTGACTCCAGCCGTAAGCGCTTAGAAATCCAACAGTAATCACGTTAGAATCAGTAAAATTTCCTTTAATATTACGACAAATCTTAGCACTGCCACAATTACTTTTGACTTTTTCATAAAGACTGACACCATCAGCTTCTAATTCTTCTATATCCTTATAATCTATGAGATTCATCGTTGCACCAGTATATATATTGTTTAAATATATAGACTCCATGCGCCTAGTATCTCGAGGAGT
>DWGR01004193.1:0-11366 GCA_018247715.1 Heliconius burneyi | reverse complement strand
TGCAACCCTTAAAGTTGAAAACTTTATCTATTACTCGAGTTTATTAGAGCGATTGAAAGGAGATTGAACTTGTAATTGATCGTCCCCAGAGCACTTGCAGAACTGTACGCCGGTGAATCGTATACTCGTACTAAGATATTATGATTTACCTAAGAATTTAAAATCACCTGGTAATCCTAAAATAAGTGTACAGATGATTTAATATTAATTAATTTAATAATATTTTATTGTTAACATAATATTAATTTGGAGGGTAAACTCGAGGGCAAGATATACAGGGATATAATGAATGTATATATATATATATATATACACAGTATGTTTAGAAGCAATATGATTACAAGCTACACTTAATTATATTTTCGCTTATTGTATTATTATTATAATATTTGGGTAGCCAGAGAGAACAGAGCGCCTAACACTACGATCTCTGCATACCACTTTTGCCTCGTCCGCTGTCATCAACCCCTTCGTACATACCTCCAGGGGGATTTCGTGCTTTTTTACGTGAATTTTCTCTGGAGAAAAATGAAAGGACATTGTTTTCAAATATTAACCGAGGTCTCTCCCTGCCGTTCTTACCATTTTTTTAAATTAAATTTTATAAAAACTTTAATTCGCAGCAGATTCCAGAGGTTTTTTTTAGTATTTAAATTTTGATTTAACTACCTTTAATTGTACTTTAATATTTCTTTACCGTCCAAATTAAAAGCATTTTTTAAGGTAACATTTAGAAATTTTCTAGACTTTATTGAGATTTCAACGCTCTAACTTTCGTGTAATTATTTTAAAAAAATAATGCGCGTCCAATTTGTAATATGTATTTTTAAGGCATATAGCTTCATAAAAAAGTCTTTATTTAACGTATCAATCCACGAACGACTGGTCCGTAAATAACATCAGCTGTATATTGAATCTTTATAGCGTATTAGGAATCACTGCGTGTCTCGGCAATGAATGTGGGTCTACGCGTCTTGGGGCAGTACTTCAGCAGTAAAAAACTGATTCCTCACTTTCCACACAATTTTTGAGAGATTGCATGTTAAATGGTAGCATAGAAGTCAACTCCGTGCTTTTTCTTTTTATCAAAGCGATATAATTGAAACAATTACGACCAGATTTTGTACCGCTAAGCTATTAAGTATATACGAGTATATAGATGAGTAACACGGTCTATTCAAAATGGCCTCTAAGGATTTAAGCTCTGTTATCTTATTAATATTATACATTTACCGAAAAGTATTTGAAAATAGGTTTTGGAAATAATATGTAAAGAATATAATTATGAATAGAGTTTTTACGCCCGCGAAACTTTATGCCAGGAGCAAGACTATCTAACGTGTGCCCTACCTCGTTTCTATTTCATATTGCGATTGCTATTTTGAAAATTAGAAGAATAAATCAAATGACGTTACGTTTGTTTTATTAGAATTATTTAACCTATTTTTTTTACTTTTGCTAATATATAACAGTGGTACAGGAGCACAAGCGTGTAATTGTAAACGCGACAGGTTCGATTTCCACTCGAGGAAATTAAGCTGTAGTGTCGGAGTGTCTTAACACTAGACTCTCTGCTTACCCTGCTATGTGCGGGATACAGCGAGAAACTGGTGGCTAGTGGAACTTAGATTTATTTATTGGTAGTATATTTTAAATATTTACCGATTAACATCAAGCTTACAAAACTTTACCTGTTTCAGCATTACTTTTTCAATATAGTTTTATCAGCACAGTAATATAATATATAAATATTACTGTTTTAATCGATTTGTAAAAAAATATTTATATACATGTGGGATAAGAAGACTTAGAGCAGAACAATAAAAATAATTTGAATACAATCTCTATATAATACTCGAATGGCGATCGAACCCAGAACTCGATCAGGCTTATAGTAGAACGCTATCCCACTGTGCCGTCCCATGGCGTAATCTTTACTATTTATTTGTTTAAAAAAGATATTTATTTGAAAAAAAAAGAAAGCCTTAAAAAGAATAATTAAACTAGCCACTCTTGGAAAACCAGAAACGTAATTATTGTGCATTCCCTGTTGGTTCCATGTTGACCTAATCTCTGTTATATCAAGTAAGGATTAAATTAAACTCAGATTGGAACTTTCTGTGTCGATGAATTTTGCATGTATGTTAGCTAGAGACACGTATATAACATATTTGAAGCTTGTCCTGTTTAAATTTTATTAGCTTTTTATTTTTTAGTGTACCTTATCCCGCTCATAGCAGGGTAGGGGAAACTGGGAACCTAGTGTTACTCTCTTCACAGCAAGACTGTTACTCACTTACCGCCAAATTCTCAAGACATTGTGTGTTGAGTGGCGGAACTCAACGCCGCATTATTTCTTTTAAATATTTCTCTCCCCCGAGCGGGAATTACATCGACAATGGTCACGCTTACATTTACATTGCGTCACGGCGCCCTCAATTACTATACTTTTACGTGTCAATAAATAATCACAGTTGTGAAATATTCTTTTTCTTAGGTTTACATATAAAAAGGTTTCATTTAATAAATTAATAAGATGTTAGGTGTCAACTGAAAAAATATTTAATGGTCTTAGTAATCTTAATTAATTAAATGTACAACACGACGTTATTTTAATGTAGTAAGTTGCTTTTCAAGAAATTAGTTACAAAATGGTACCACCATTTACGAAGGCGTAAAACTTCTAAACAAAGTCGTACGCTTACCGTACCTACAGGGAGCTGTACTTTGTGGTAAATTAGAATTATATATTATAAAATTAATTATTAATTTCATAACAGAAACGTGAGGCTTGTTGGTTGGCCACTCGGGGGAACATATTAAAATTAAAATTGATCAAAATGTTTTTTTATACCGCAAGAAACTTGTTTTACGAAACTAAGAGAATCAAGATACATATTATACATACTTCTGGTTGACGTTGAGGTTGACTTCTAAAATTACGAAATTTACATCTACAGTTAGTACTAGTAGGGAAGGAAAAGAATCTGAAAGTTATATATTTGTTAAATCTTATTTAAATAATTGCCTTAAAAGGTGGCAAAATTTGATATTAAAACCCTAGCGGTCTTAATACCAAATTTAATTATTAAATTTTTCAAGTTGGATATCAGATGAATGGGTTCTAGACTAAGCTAAGCCTGATTTCAGAAAATCAAGCATTTTGCACCTTCAATTTTTATATGGAACCCTTAGTCGACATTGCCGACTCGCGCTTGATCGGGTATTCTTAAAACGTTGACCACTTCCGATTTCTAACAGTCGAATATCTCTATTTAATATACTTATCAAATTTACGTTTCATTTACTTCACATTAGGAATAGCATTTTGTAAAATAAAGATCTTTTTATTTATATTAGTCGAAAAGATCGTAGTTACTGGACTTAGAGGACTTAGAGCACTGGACTTAGGGAGATTTCCCAATTTCCTATGAAAACGGGAAAAATGATTTTTTTCCATTTGTGATTAAGTATTTTCTCTTGTTAGTATTTAATTGCTCTTTTTTACCTAAAAGTTTGATATATGCTTGCAGTAACAATTAACGAAACAACATTAAATACAAAAATATAATTGAGCGACGCCTTAATGAGTACACATTGGTCCAATTATCTCATTTTCGCGGACAATGGACGTGTAACGTGGATATAAACTGCACTATATGCATATTTACTTAATTACAAAAATTTTACTCTGTAACATTTATATTGTGAATTTAATACGTTTTTCACGTCGGCAATCCATCTTTTTCACGTCGAATGCGCGAATACGTTTGAAATCCCACAAATAAATAGTTGAACGAAATTACAATTAATTATAATTAATTTATGTTTATTTTTATTTATTTTATGACAAAAATATTATAATTGTCACATCAGTTTTTTTTTACAATCTTCTGGCACTTGCTCTTATTTCGTAGTATACTCGTATATAAAGAAAACAGAGACTCTCGCAGCTTACAAGCGCATGACTGTTATCTGCTGTGGGTTCGATTCCTACTCATACAAATGAAATATTTAATAGTAGAGAAATGTAATATTTATTTTGATCCAGTTCTGGTAACGAGGCAATGTTTTAATGTTGTTTTAATCGCCTCTTACTATGTGCAGGATAGAGCGTGAAGCTAAAAAACACAAAGCATGGCATTGAGTTCCAACACTCAACACGCAATCACAAATGAAAAAAGGAGTGTCTTTACAATAGCTATTTCTTAGCCTCATTAGTGTACCCATAGCAGAGCTAACATAAGTGTATATACTTATTTATAAAACATATAAAGATTTAAACATAGTCGGTGCCAAGTAAGACAAACTGGCGTAGTAATTTAATATTAAAGTAAGGTCGTTGTAGCATTAGCTTGACACCAACTTCAAAATTATAAAATCTTTGTTGAATTATTTTTGTTTCACAAATTCAAAGTACATTGTACTTTATGTTAAGTAAATATATTTTTACTTTAGTTTATTGTTTCAAATTGCTTTTTTTGTTAAAAATTAATGTATTAAACCAGGATTTGGAATCCACAGTAAGTCCGCTTCCGTGCCCCATTTATCGCCGAGCTCTCGAGGCATTGGTGTTGAGTTTTTTATTTCTTTCGCTCTGGTAACCAGGCAAGACTCAGCTCCGCCAATCAACACGCTGTCTCAAAAATTCGACTGAAAGTAGGGAGCAGAGTGTCTTAATACTAAGTTCCCTCTGCCAACTCCGCTACATGCAGGATACAGAGCTAATAAAATATATTTTTTAGTTTCACGCTGTATCCCAAAAACAGCAACCGGTGAAAAAATGGAAATATGAAATAAATATCTCATTTCCTCGAGTGGGGATCGAACCCACAACCAGTCAGTTTACAGTCACACTTTGTGAACGTGTGCTACGTCTGGCCCCACAATAAATGATAGACAGATAATTATATGTACGGCCTAAGAAGTGTTTATATATAATAATATATAAAAACAGCTAAGGTTATTATAAAATCGTCACGTTAAGTTTCCAGTTAACAAGTTTGGGAACACTTGTATCACGAAGTAGCGATCCAAGGGCCAAGGTATTGATAACGGGATTCTTTTTTCCAGAAGGGGCTTAAAAAACGTGGTGTCATTAACTGACGGCTGTCTTTCGTGTCGCCGGAGCTCGAGGGCTCTTGATTCACAGAGAGCTCCTCCATGTCAATAATAAAGTCCTCGAATAATGTAGACGAAGTATCTGTTTGTATCTGATACTCCAAAATGTACACTAACTAAACACAAAAAGTACAATAATGTAAGAAATTACTATTGTAAGATATTTATTTAGCTTTTCATTTGTTTTAGATTTGGTCGTAGCTTAACAGGACAGCGTCAACTGTTATCACGATGGTAGTGGTTTTGATTTCTACTCGAAATATAAAATAATTATTTTAATTTCTTCGCCCTGGTAACAAGATAACGCGTTGCATTGAGATCCGTTACTCAACTTAAAAAGTTTCAAAAATTGGGTGGAAAGTGGGAAACAAAGCTTCTTTACACTAAGTTCCTTCTGTTTACCGGAGGGATAGACAGGGGGAACCTAGTGTGAGAGAATACATCGTCTTCCTGTACATAGAGGCAATTTGATTTTCGTTTTTAAGGCAATGCTGCATTGGTCCTGATCGAGTATACGAGTACAATTTAAAGTTAAAATAATCTAGAAAATTTTAAACTTTCTCTGTTATGTTTCAAAAACAAAACTAATGTTATGTTATCAAAAACTAATTTTATTTATCAATTCAACACAAGAAATATATTTGTGAAACATTCTTTAATTTCTCTATCTTCTCTATAGATACTACGGTACTACTACTTTATATGTCGGTTATACGAGTAGCTAGGTATCTATAGTTAAGCATCCTGAACAAATGGATGAACTATCAATTGTTAATATAGCAATATTCCACTCACTACTTTTTGCCGGATTGTAGAGGCATTACGTGTTGAAAGGAACTCAACGCCGCAATTTACCTCGATACCAGAGTAAATGAAAATATTAAATATTTAATTTCATCAAGTGTGAATCGAACTCACAACCGTTGCGTCACGACTGACCTGATTGTGTGTGTTATGTGTATTTTGTCTAATAATAACAATTTGGTATATAAATAATTTAGTGGCGGGTAACAGGTCCAGAAAGTATAAATATTGTAACAGAAACATTTTTTTAAAATATATAATTATTAGGGGCGACCGTGACGCACTATAAATACGATAGTTGTCGATCCTCACTCTATTTTGTATTTAAGAATATTTCTAATTCTCACTGTGATAGCCTACGTACGGCGCTAAGTTCAGCCACCCAATAGACTGTCTTAAAAAAGGGCAAAAAGTGCATAACAGAATGTTTAAGCATTGGATTCCCTCTGTTTATCTCCCCATGCGGAAAAGACCGTGAAGTTTTTTTTCCCAATAGGCGTTCTATGTCTTACGTAACTCGCGCTCTCCCCGATAATAATAAGCGCGTTAACTAATCACACTGACGAGTCGCCGTTATCACTACTAAGACTCACTTCATCTATATTTATACATCTTGTTAACCTTTTTTAATATTAGTATAAATATTTTATCTTATTCTTATTTATCTTAAAATATATTAGAAAGAGGTTCTAATGTAGTTGAAAATAAGGCTAAGAACCTCAAAATATGTCCCGCATCTAGTAGGATAGGCAGAGGAAATGTAGTGTCCAGACACTTCGTTCTCTACTTTCTATCAAATTATAGAAACATTTATTGTCAGGCAGAACTTAATTTTGCTGTATCTTGTGATCAAAACAAAGAAATGCAAATATTTCAGTAACCCAAGTAGGTATCGAACCCACAACCCCCATTTACATTACAGACAGCCTCTATAATATCTTTAAATAAAAACAGATCGTGAAACGTACATATTATGACACAGTTAGTTAAAAAGCACCAACATTTATGTTGAACATGTATAGAAAATGGCTACATCTCATTAATGGTGAACGAACAATTGTTTTTGAAATAGAATAGAGCATTCAAAGTGTAACATATAATATATGTATGTAAGTATTGTCATATTCAATGTTTGTGTATATTACGTGTAATGTATATTTTTAATTACATTTAAAATATATTTTTAATTTATTAGAGGAAAGTCATGGCGCAGGGGCCCAAGCTTGTAAATATAAACGCAACAAATTGAAGGTTCGAGTCCCACTCGAAGAATTTAAATATTTGATATTTATTTTTTCCCTGTGGTGTCGAGTTCCACCACTCAACAAGTAATGTCCTGAGAATTCGGCGGAAGAAATAGTGGTGAGCGGAGTGTGTTGGCACTACGATCCATTCGCCCTGCTATGTGAGGGATACAATGTGAATTTGAAAAAAAATATTACTTGTAAATATAGGTTGCATCAAAGGCTCGAACATCAAAGAAGGGGGCAAAATGTTGGTATGGAAACAATTAACTTTAATTACAATTGTATTGTAATTATAGCTAGAAAAATACAGTACCCACACACAGCAGGGTAGGCAGAGGGGGCCTAGTGTTAAGACACTCCGTTCCCCACTTTCTGCCGAATTTCTGGAGGCATTGCGTGTTGAGTGGTAGAACTCAACGCCGCGCTTTGCCTCGACACCAGAGCGAAGAAATGGAAATATAAACGTAAATAAATATTTCACTTCCTCGAGTGGGGTTCGAACCCACAGCCGTCGCGTTACAGTCACACCCTTGCGCCGCTGCGCCACGACGGCCTCATGGCTTAATTTAATATATAAAAAATATTACTTCCTTTTTTAAATGATAAATTTTGCAAAAGTCAGCTGAAACTACAGCGAAATGCCAAGCTAGCTATTCTTCAGTACAAACTCGGCAGCTTGGGCGGATGGACGTATGCACCTCGTTGTTACGGTTAGCGTTCGACGAAAATCTAAAGTTAATAAAATACAGTGAATTAACAAAAAATTTATTATATGTACTAAAATGTGAGCTTTGTGTGAGAAATTGTTTTATAAACTTTCAGTGAAGTTTTTGCATATTTTTGGAACTTATTGAAGGAAAAGTGCAGTAAATGGGATGTAAGTAATGTGATGGGTCATGTTGTTCATATCTACATAATGCGACCCTGCATGACCAATTTACTTTATAACTTCAAGCATGTGTATATTCATATATATATCTTCAATACACTAAGACCATGATTATAGAAGAAAATATATAACATTTTGTAGCTCCTCTGGTGTTACAGGGGGTCGTGGGCGGCGATGATCAATTACCATCTCGTTCGTCATGTCTTTTTCCAAAAAAAAACTTTTATGCGGATTATATTATTTTTTATATCACTTTAGAATAAATAACTGTTGTTTAATAAATTATTCTTGTTTAAATAGCAACATTTGAAAAGAAAAAGCAGTAATGAGTACAATATTACTATCGGCTGTAAACAATTGTTTGCTTAGGTTTATTTACTTCAAATAAAGTTGGTAACGTTTGAACGTGAAACTTTTACTTTACTTTCCATGTCGATATATTTAATGTTATTATAATTTTAAATTACGTTTGTTCTGAATATAAGTAGTAGCAGCAGTAAAGATGGCAGAGTGGTTCAGCGTCTGACTGTGCACACTTGAGACTTAAATAATTATTTTATTATTTCCTCGCGCTGATAAGCATTAAAAGTGCGGCGTTAAGTTCCGCCACATAATGTCTAGGAAATGACCCAATATTTAAAATAATAATAATATTTTGACTCCATATAATATTTAATAGCTGAGTATGTCTGAAGTCATTGCATCCCATACATCCCACTGTATCCCATACATAGCAGATTATTCAGTGGTAGGATGGCACCCTAGTGTTACGAAAGTCTGTTCCCATTAAAAGAGAATTATAGCTTTATGCCACCTGTATCTCATTGGTGGCATTAGGATGTATATTTTTTAATTCGTTAATTAGTTTATTGATTTTATTACCGAATTTTAATAATTTAATGCACAAACATCAGCTGAATTCTTTCAAGAAGCCCTAGGGTTTTTTAAGGATCACTCTGTTACTTTAATATATTCTATTAAGATCTGTTCGTTTGTAAAGAAAATTTAACATGAGATCGCGTGGAGTTGTTAAGCTGAAAATAATCTATATTATACTAGTGCCTTGCCAGTGGCTTCGCCCGCTTGAAAAACATGATTATTCATTTAAGAAACAGAATTGACTGACAGTCATATGTGTTGATGTCAACGAATAATTTAATGTACTCGTTCACAAACAGACTTAAATATTAAATTCATTATTGATTTGGGTAAAGATTTATATTCCTGGTAAAATATTTGTATATGACAGTCAGTCAATTCTGTTTATTAAATACAATATCATGTAGTTTAAGCGGGTGAAGCCGCTGGCAGGCCGCTAGTATAAAATGAAAAGGTCTTTTGATCTTTTGAAGCTCAATAAACATCAAGCAATCTTGGTCAACACAGCTAAAAGATACAAGCATTTATGCATCCATTTAGTATAGAATTCCCTGCGTGATAAAATCTATAACGGGTATTTCCCGTGCTCCTCCAGTCATTGAATTTAGCACCAAGTGAGAACTTACTATACGAATGAAGGAAAGAATTCGAATAGTGCAAATTACGAAACGAATTTACTTAACCGTTGTTTTTATTCATAAATATTTATTTTAAAAATAAAAATATATTACTTATGTATGTGTACACATTACATTGATATGTAACTCGATAGGTGTTAGGTCATTTGGTATTTAGTTACGACGTAACGAGCAATTGGTACATTTCAGTACTTGTCGAGTTGTTTACATACTCTCCTTGGGAGCGCTTAAACTAACTAATTAGTTTACTTAGTCACATAAATATATATATTTATATAGAATGTTCTATGAATACTATAATTAGATTTTTATAAGTTAAAGGCATTTTCACGCGTTTTCCAATTAGAAAGGAACGCTCTCAAAAATTAAGCAAATCTTGGGGAACATACCGTTTTAATACTAGGTTCAATCTTCCTATCCTGCTATGTCAGAAAAAGTGAGTGATAATTTGTTATAATGCATTTTGAATGGTAAAATCCAGCTACAATTGGCTAAAGCTTTACCCTGAATTATAATTATTGGAAACATACCCCCAGGCAAAATTGTAGTACATTACCAGCACGTTTGGTTAGACAGGTCGATCAAATATTATTGCTACTTAATATATAATGTATATTTTAGTAGCCCGAGTAATTACACTGTATAATATATAAGTTTCCGCAATTTTTTGGCACGATTATTTGTTTCGTATTCAGATTTGCATGTTTATCTAATTCTAATTTTCAAACTGCATAATAAAGTAGTTATCATAATAAAATTGAGGCTGTCGAGGCTCAGTGGCACAAGCGACTGTAAACGCGACCGTTATAACTTCGATTCGCACTGGGAAAAATATATCATTATTTATTTTTGTTTTTTTGCTCTGGTAACAAGACGATAGCACGGGGTTTAGATTCGTCAATCAACACGCAATGCCTCAAAAAGTATACATAAAGCAGGATACAGCGTGAAGCTGAAGAAAAATCATAATACTGCATATACTAATGCACGAAGCGATTTTTCCCTCAAATATCTAACATTTTAGCCTCAAATATCTAACGTGAAAGCCTCGTTATCCTCAAATACACCAATATTTTGGAACCACACTTCGAGATTATTTTTATTTGATTGGTTGCTTTTTAAATGGCCAGTGCATATTGAAAAAGTAAAATAAGCTGTAATTACTTCTGTGGAATTAAATTCCTTATAGTGAAAGATGACATTCCCTCAACAAAGGAAATTTTTCAAAGGTTTTTTTTTTCAGGTAGAATACGAACCTTTGATGTTTGGAAAGATGTTACATATTTAACGGCGCGTATATTAGCATATTTTTTGAGTAATAGGTAAGCAGTTATATATTTTACTAGGTATTTTTTTTAAGTAGGCAGCGGACTCAACGCACACACAACACATGTTGTTTGTATCAAAGCGACAAAAATAATCACCGTAGCGAGTAAAGATAGAACTCACAACCATCGCTGTACTCTAACACTCCACTGAGTCACAACGACCTTAATTATTAATAATATATTATTTAATATTTTATGAATTTTCTTATAAAACATATTGGACATTTTATATTCTTATAATTATTTTGTGTATATAACTAGTGTTCATTTTAATTGCAATTAGACTTTATTTCATAAATATTTCAGTCTTCAATTCAATGAGAAAATTAATCACTTTTAATTTATTGAATTTTCTTTCTCTAATGAAAATGTTCCCATTACGTCTACTCAATACAATATAGATAAAAAAATCAGCTGTATCCTGTATATAGCAGGGTGGCAGAGGGAACCTATTGTTGAG
>DWGR01004192.1:0-11367 GCA_018247715.1 Heliconius burneyi | reverse complement strand
TGTAATAAAATCATCCTAGAAAATCTTTTAAGAAATATTTCTCTTTACGAAATGTCTTAAGAATTATTATGCTTTATTACAATTTTAATATTGTTCAAATAAATTTAATTTTGCAATAAAATATTCAAATTACACGCACTAAAAAATACTTTGTATAAAGTAGGAGAAATAAATCAGAATTTAGTAATAATATATTTTTTCTGTATAATATATAATACCTTTACAAATCTAAAGACGGCAAAGTCGAATCGATGAGGCCATTGTGGCGTAATGGGACAGGCTTGTGACTGGAGACGTGACGGTTGTGGGCTCGATTCCCTTTTGGGGAACTGTGATACTTTATATATATTAATATTAATATTATTTATTGTTGTGATATTTTATACATTTAATATTTAACTTCCTCTACACGTAATGCCTCCAGAATTTAATAGAAAGAGCCTCCTCATAGAGCCCATAAAATAACTGTTTAAATAACCTATTCCGTTCCATTATACACGAATATATCTACACTGAACCGATCGACTGAACCTTTGTAAAGTATAGTGTAGAGTGTTTGTGAAAACAGCGTAAAACAAGAGGCGGCCGACCGTGACGCTTTGATTCGATGCTTTTACTTTGTTTTTTTTCTTTACAACTTTTTTAGAATACTTTGCAGAACGTCTGACTGTAAATGTGAAGGTTGTGGGTTTGATTCACGGTCGAAATTATTATTTCCTCGTTTTAGTTTGCAAGACAAACCGCAGCGTTGAGGTCCGTCACTCACCACGTAATGTCGTGAAAATTGAGCGGTGCGTGGGGAATGGATATCTAGGTTCACTCTGCCTATCCTGCTATATGTGGGATACAGTATGTATTTTTTTAAATTACAAAGGTGTGTGTAGCAAATTTCTTTGATGTTTGAATTACCATTTTCTCAGTTTTAACTGAAATAAAAGAACCGTTCAAATATTCATAAAAGACTTTATCAATTATCTAAACAATACATTCGCTTCGTATTTCTCTTTATGAAACAAAATTCGTAAATTTATTTGTTATAATCACAAAAAAAGAAAATATGGAAAGAGCACCTAGTCTCAGCGCACTTGATACTTTCTCCGCTTTTATTGAGAAGCGGAACTCGGCGCCACACTTGAGCTTACCAGTGCGACGGAATGAAAATATAAACTGAAGATAATAATGGACGCAGTATATATTATAATCCAGGTTAAGTTGTCTCTAATGACTATTATTAGGTATTGAATATAAAAAAAGTTTTTTGTTCTATATTTAGATAAAAATAAGAATAGTTTTCCATTCACATATTAAAATAAACTATTTTTTTATTGTTACTGCTACAATATACGATAAAGGCTAAAAGCTCCTTTTCTCGGAATTCTTGTACGAACATTTGTATATGTTTATGACTAGTTCGATAAAATCATTTAAAAAATAGTTTAATGATGTATGCCGCATATAGCAAGGTAGACAGAGGGAACCTGGTGTGAAGATACTCCGTTGTTACTCCCAATTTTCAAGAAATTGCTTGTTGAGTAGCGGAACTCAACGCCACTACGATCTCATTTATAAATCATTGCTAGTGTCAACATGTCAGGAGAAAAGTATAAGATAGTACTTAATAACCACAATTTATTGTTCCTTTTTCACATTTTACATGATTCATACACTTTACACCGCACACTTTACACTTATGCACGAGTTTTACCGCATAGTTTCAGCACTGATACTGATTTTAAATACTTAAACACCGTCTTAGATTTAAACCTTCCGGGAGGCAGACTAACGACGTACTGACTCAATCCGTCAAAAATTATTATTTTATTTTGTTTCCTGTAAAATACCGTCACACTGACAATTGTCTTACACTAGTTACATGTTATTATCACCAATATGTACTTGAATAGGCTCAGATGATCTAGATTCTAGAGTAAAGTTTCATTGCTCCATTCCGCTAAATTTATGAAGAAATTTCATATTTCTTATTATTAATTCCTATAATTGAACATTTCTTTTGGCTTCACGCTATTTCCCGCACATAGCCAGGGTAGACAAAGTTAACCTAGGAAACTAGTGTTAACACTCCATTCCCATTATAACACTTCTGTTTGCCGTTCCGTTTACCAGCGCGAGGAAATAAAAATATATCATTTCCTCGAATGAGAATCGAACACATGACCTTTCGTGTATACAGTCGTGCTTTTGCCTCTGTGCCACCACTATGGCCTAAAATGGACATACAGAATTTCGATATCGAATATGCAATTGTATATTCGATATAGAATACTACATGTCTCTATATGTTTCTATATAAAATTGTACACGGCCATCTTTGTAATCCAGTCTATTGTAGGATTCAAGCATCTAGGGCATCTCCGACGTATCTATTCTAAGATTTGAACTAAAATCCATGATATTTATATATCCATCCTATATTTTGAATTTTAGTTTATAATGTTGAATGTCATTTTGTCATCATATAAGATTACATTCAAATTTTGTAAAGAACTGATCAATATTTTTTGTGCTTACAGGCTGTAGTGAGTTAGGCTGGTCCCTAAAATTTTTTAACTCATATTAAGTGTACTAAATAAAAAGTATACAAATTTCAAATCCTGCTACATTCACCATGAACATATGGCTTAGTTGGTCAGAGCGCTTGAACGGTTTCAAAAGGGGCGAGGGTTCAAATCCCGATACGTTTATATTTTTATACATTTCCTTACTAATTAGTTTTACTTACTATTTTTCTTTTCTAAGTATAAAATAACACTTTAAAATGTTTTAAAAAAAGGTTTGTTTTTAACCGACTTCTGTAAGAAACGGAGGTTATCAATTCGACTGTATTTTTCTTATGTTTGTTACCTCAGAACTTTTAACTGGGTGCACCGATTTGGATAATTTTTTTTATTTGAAAAGTAGTGCTTCCCATGTGGTCCCATTTTTAAATTTTTTTTTCTGACAATGGTATCTATGAGAAAATCACATAAGTCTTATATTTGCATTCGGTATGTACGCGACATATGGGCGAATAACTCAATGTGGCGTCAACCGATTTTGATATTTTTTTTTATTTACACTTCAACGATAGTCTGGTGAAAGTTTGGTAAGGTCCCAATTGTGGGATCCGGTCAAAATTGATAAAGTTTGTTTTTTTATGTTAAAATTTTTATTATACTGTAATATTGTTTAACTTCAACCGATTTCAATAACTCTTTTTTTATTTGAAAGGATACACTTCAAGGATAGTATGGTGAAAGTTTGGTAAGGTTCCGATAATGGGATCCGGTCGAAATTGATAGTTTGTTTATTTTTTTGGTAAAAACTTTATTATACTCTAATATTGTTACGACTTCAAGTTCAACTTCAACGGATTTCAATGATTATTTTTTTATTTCAAAGAATATACTTCAAACATAGTTTGGTGAAAGTTTGGTAAGGTTCCGATTATGGGATCCTGTCGAAATTGATAAAGTTATAAGAATATTTTTATTATGTATGTTCTTCTCAATATACCACAATGTTAGTTTGCATTTTGTGTTTGCACCTAATTAAATGAAATTTTATATACCAATCACTGACTACCACTACCACCACCGCCACTCATTTAAGAAGCATCCTTTTATGGTCTACTCATCACTTAAAACCGTAAAATAAATTATTTTTTAACAAAAAAAAACCGACTTCTAACAACAAACTAAAAAGTAACAAAATAATTTTACAAAGATTTTTCAAGCTAAGGCTACAACGACCTTACTACATAGCCTTACCTAGGCTACTACTACCTTACTACAATATCAAATTACTAAGCCTGTTTGTCTTACTTGGCACCGATTTCAAAATTATAAAATCTTTGTAAAATTATTTTGTTACTTTTAGTTCATTGTTAGAAGTCAGTTTTTCTATTTGTTAAAAATTAATTTATTAGTTTCATTTAAGAAGAAACCTAGTTTTAAGACACCCTGTATCTCACTTTCTGACCAATTTCTGAGAAATTGTAAATCGAGTGGCTAAAGTGGTAAATATCTGTACATTATGAATAATTGTATTTTAAAATCTCTCAATAGCGCCGAAAAACAAAAAAAAAGTAATTTAGTCATTGTTCGAAGTAAGTACTTAACGTAGAACATTATAGAAGCCTGCCCAAAGCGATACCTTAATAACGTCCCCATTATGTCGATAGAATAAATTATTATGCTAATTTTTATTTAAAAATATCCTTACGGTACAGTCTTTCTTTTAAGATAGCACTTCTTAAAGAATTTATAATATATTCCGTTCTTCGCTGTCTGCCCTATTTTCAAGACATTGGGTGTAGATTAGCGGAACTCAACGACCGGTTAATGTAGCGAGTGAGTGATATATTAATACTTTTTTATTTTCCCAATGATTTGTTTCTATTTATTCTATTTCTTTTACAAAATGATTGCACATGCAATTCGCTTAATCCGGCCCAGTGGAAAAACATTTACATTTTTTTTATATCATCATTTATTAAATCAACAAAATAAATATTGTTCTTCCTGTCCTGCTTTGTTCGAAAATACAATGAATTATAAAAAATATTTGTATTATGTGTTAAAGTTTAAAATGAAGCAATGGACCGATTTAGTTAACTTATTATTAATAAGACGAAGTGTCTCAACATTATAAACAACACGCCCCCTCTGCATACCATACTACATGCAGGATACAGCGTGAATATAAAAATAAATATTTAAAAAAAATCTCGTAAGTTTCGTCCAGTAAAGCTAAATAATATTAAATCCATCTCGAAGTGCATCTGCAAGTTTAGATTACACAACTTTAAAGTACTAGAACGATTTTCTAACGCTTAAACAGGCTTTATACACAGGCTTAAAATATGGAAGTAACTGTTACACGCGCTGTATTCCGCATTGAGCTATGTAAGTTTGATAGTTAGACGATATGTATATGGAGTTATGCAGGGCAGAAGGCAAAGAGAGCCTGGGAACCTAGTGATAAGACACTCCGTTCTCATTAAGACACTTCCGTTTCCATTGGAATCCGAAGTCTGGAGGCTTTGCGTGTTGAGTGGCGAAATGAAAACATTACAGGCTCAAACTTGTGTCCATCTTGTCAGGGCGACAGCCTCATAAAATAAATATATAACATTGAAATAATATAACATTTTACTACTCTCAAGCTTGCAAGTTATAAGTACGTGTGTCCCAGCCTTAGCTAAACTTATCTAAGATAGTATTTTCTTTAAGTTTTCATAGCAGGAACTCACTTTGCATAAAATTATACGACAAGCCTTTAGTATAAAAGTTTCTTGCGTTGCTTTTAAACTAAATTCCTTTACTTTATCCATATGTATGTGAATGGGTATATAATTAGACTACTGTTTTATAATTTTGTTATTAAATTTTGAATGTTGTATAGTCCGATAACGGCGTTGAGTTCCGTTACTTAATACGCAATGCCTCTAGGCAAATTCTCTAATTGTCCGAAAGTGGTGAATGTCCTTCTGACTACCCTCTTATGCGCGAAATACAGCCTGAAGTTAAGAGAAAAGAAAAAAGAAAGTATAGAAAAATATAGTGTATTTCATTCTACTCTTTCCTAAATAAATTTTTAATTTGTACACTGGTAACGTAAAATTATTGGTTTTATTATATCTAGCTACAACCAGGCTTATTTTTTGCAGATCAGCTTTTACTTACTGATATTTTTAAAACATCAATATTTTTTAGCTTCACTCTTACACAGAATAAGTAGTATTATGTTTTTGGATTTGGTAGCCAAGGAGAACTTATATATTAATCGCGATTTCTCCTAATCAGCGTGTACATGGAGTAGCAGAACAAAATACTGTAGGTATTTTGTATTGGAAAAGCGAAAAAAACTTATATCCATAACAAAATATTTACCCGCAGGATACAGAGTAAAGTTAACAAATGCTCTATATATGCTTATGTATCAAAAATTTTACTAAAATATTAATAATCAATCTATTAACATACATTTTGATCAAAACCAAAATATATAAAAGGCAAAAAGCCACATTATGTAAAAACACTGCCCTAAATTCGTTGTAGGGGACCAACGGACCGGGTAATTAGGAGTACGGTCAACAAAAATAGTTAATATATTTATTTTTAGCACATCTTGATGAAATTGTGTTGTGTTAGTTAGTAATAATCGATTTTTTTATTATAAATAAATAAATTAGCTTCACGCTGTATCCCGCACATAACAGGATAGGTAGAGGAAACCTAGTGTTAAAACACTCCGTTTCCCACTTTCTGCCGAATTCTGTAGAAATGCGTTTTTTTTATTATAGTTTATAATTTTACTATAATGCTAACTTTTTGGTGGTGAAAGGTGATACTTATTTCTTTTGCGATATTTTTTCAGCTTCACGACGTATCCCGCATATAGCAGGGTAGGCAGAGGGAACCTAGTATTAAAACACTAGGATCACTTTCGGCCGAATTAAGTAGCCATTGCGTGTTGAGTGGCGGAACTCAACGCTACGTTTATCTTGTTACTATAGCGAGGGGATGAGCATTTATTAATTCCCCTGATTCAGAATCATACACTCAACCGTCAAGGTTATAGATACACGCTATACGCTACACGAGCTCTACTATATACAGAATATATAAATATAATGTTTCAAAATTGCTATAAGCACAAACAGTGAAAATTTCTTTCTATTCGCGTTTTTAATTAAAGAGGATACAATACGAAGCTTTAGAAGCTTAGAAAACAAACGATTCAAGCTATTTGTTCTAATACTTCTAACTGTATACCCGAATTTCTAGTAGTAGTAATTTCTAGTAAGGCTTAAAACATGGACTATTCTCGATCGTTATAGGTTCGATTCGAGCGGAATGAAAATGTTGCAAAATTGTTTTAGTCCAAAATACTACCTTTCACTTTGCGCCTACGCCAAAATAAAAATTCGAAATAAGCGCTAAACATAAAATCTCCTTTTTTACGATCAGTTAATGTCAAATTTAAAATTCTTTGACAAATAAACCAAATATATTAATACATCCCCCCTATATTGTATGTAAAAAATATTTTGCCTTACATTAAAGTAATATTTTAGGATGGTTTTGGTGACAATGAGACTAGTACACTTTTAAATTTTAAAAAAATGTTTCATTAATGACTATGTAATTCTCTTCAAAATATAGACCGCGAACATAGAACCTCTCCTTTTTTGCAAACGATTAAAACTTTTACAATTATAATAGGTATAATAGGTATATTTTTTTATCTTTTGTATCCCACATACGAGTATAGCAGAGTAGGAGAATCTGGGAGCCTTGTGTTAAGTACCCATTAAGACGCTTTCGCCTAATTCAGCAAGCATTGCGTATTGAGTGGCGGAACTCAACGCCGTCCGCCTCGCGAGGAAACGGAAATATTTTGAGTATTATTTCTTCGAGTGGGAATATAAAAGAATTTTTCATTTTCCTATATCACCAACACATATCTTTGACAAATAGTCCATGCAGGTAAGGTAATATCTTAGAAAATACAATTTTCATGTAAAATTCATTTTACGCTTGTACGTCCCGAGTCTCATAATAGGCTCGTATGAGCACGCGCCATATCACTTCTACTTGCTGATTAAAATCATACCATATCATATTGAATTATTCTCTGCAAGGTAAGGTACAGATACAATATAAATGAATATTCAAACATATATATTTTTTTAATAAGTAATTAATATTGAGTTTCAAGCTTTTGATCTCAAAAGACTATAGCGACAATGACTTTATGACAGTAAAAATAGACAAAATATCATATAATTTTTAGTTATGGATTTGTTTCTTCTTCTTTGGTCGTCCAGCACCTGTTTTATTGAACATAACACTGTCTTTAAGTAGATCCTGAAGGAAATATGTTGAGTATATTTTATAATTCTTATGACTTATCCGTTAACTCTCAAACGAAACATAACCCTTATTAGAAATCATTCATTAATTTACTTGAAAAAATATAATAGTCTTTAATTATTATTTTTTTTGCAGTTAGTACAAACACGTCTCATTACCGGAGACTACGACCGCATGGTATGTAAGCATCGCGCGGTCGGCAGTGTTCGAGTTGTCCTATTGATTAACATACATAGTAGATATTTAGTAGTTTTTGAAATTCTAAGAAAGCATGTTCTAGGCTATAAGTTTCAGAGACATGGCGTAATGGATGGCGGAACTGAACGCTGCAGTGTGTTTTAAATTGAGACGAATAAAACAAAAATATATAATAGATAAAAAATATAACTAAGACAAAAATCGAATTCACAACCACGTCTACAATATATGTTTTAAATAACAGAAAAATACGCATTTTCTGATATAAACAGTATCACCATTAACAAAAAGGTGTATAGCAATTTATTGCTATATCACTATGCTCTTAATTTTTTACCATTCCACTTATATTGAACGCATGTTCAAATCCTTATACAGAGTGGAAACGTCAGAGCTTTTCTTACGGGATAACATTTCAATACCATCCCTAAAATAATAATCAACATACCTCAACAGTTTAGATGCTGGACCTGTATTTCGTGTGACGCAGTTACGCATAGATACCAATAACGTAAACACTTACTACTATAAAAATACTTCTAAAGGTTTAACAACTTTGAAGTGCATTGCCAATACCTACGACTCGATCCTTCTCTTCTATAGCAAGGATATGCGTTAAGGTGCGGGAAAATGAAAAGCAACCATATTTTACTTATTTATAAATATATATAACATAATTATATTAGATAAGATTGTATATATTTATTGTTATTTTCTCTTCAATTACGATTTATCATAAATAGAATAGATTGATTGAGGGCCTCTAAATCAGTTACGGCTATTTAAATGTAAATTGAGGACATGGTCTTCAGGGCGTGCGGTCGTGTAGACTTGCTACAGCTTGGATTTTGTTATTTGATATAACAAAATACAAGTTGTAGTAAATAATAATTTAGAATAAAATATGAAAGTTTCCTTTGTGAGTTTAACCGCGATAGTTGTAGATACGATTCCCTCGCGGAGGAATGAATTATTATCGATTCCCCGCACTGGTAGGTTATATCTCGGATTAGAGTGGAAAGTAGAGAACGGAATATATTGACACAAAGTCTTGACACTAACTCCCTGCCCATCCTGATACGTGAAGGATCCCAATGAAATATTTTTTTTGCAAAATTTCAGCATTTAATATGTATCTATCTACATCGCAAATTATGATTGAAATTTATTTTGTGTTGAATAGTCCACTCATTGAGGAGAGCTGTGGAATATATTATAGCTACTTGAACGAACCTGCTGTACCTGCGGTGAGGGTTAATGGGCACATAGAATGTGTCTTGTGTTAGAACTTTTAATATTTTATAAATAATTTAATAAAACTAATATTATAAATCTGAAGAATAAAGTTTGGCTAAGCGCGCTAAGCTAAGGAACTACTAGGTCAAATCAAACCGTAACTTAGCTCCAATATGGAAAGTATCACGTTTACGTTTCAAAATCTGTAGAGGGTTCACTAAATTTTGAATTGTAAATTGCTAGACGCGTATAATTCTATCAGAGTTCGAGTCAGGTGCGATATTAACATTCTATGGCAAATACCAAATCAGTGTTGCATGTCATAAACTAAAACTGGATTTTAGTTTTAAAATGATAACGGTTAAAAGATGTGGTCTTAATATAATAAGACTGGGAGTTCGATTATGAATTGAAATGTTTTTAACTTCACGTTGCATCTAGTGGAAGCCTGGCACCAAAACACGCCAATCGCCATCTGTTATTTGTGTCTTGTTGCCAAAGCTACTGCCATTAACTCATTCCCTTGAGTGGATATCGAATCCAGAACCGCAGATGTGACCTCATCGGTCGGGAGGAGATCGGTCGGGATAAGAATTTAAAAAATACTGAAGAAAGAAGCTAATTAAATAGAAATACTCGTACTTGCAATTTTTACCTATCAAGGTAAATATGATGGTATCTACCACCAACATCATCTTCATCTTGACACCATGATCAATCAAATCAATCTTTTGAGATTACGAATAAAATCATATTTTCAACTAGAGTACTCTAGAATATTAAATATATAAAGTAGAAATATAGAAAAATGTATGAGGCCATTGTAGAGTTCTGGTGTGGGTTAAATTAAATCACTCCAAGTAATTTACGTTCCGCCAATCTACACGTTTTTTTCGCTCTTGCCTTATAAATATGCTTGACATTCTATCGTCACTTTAAAAAAAATGACAAAAAATATTCACGAATGACAAAAGTGTTTTGATACTAGAGTCGCTAATAATATATACATACAAGATTCTTTTACTCAAATTAATATTGTTAATCAAGTTATTCCTTATCCTATCTATAATTTTAAACGTTAATATTTATATAGCTGTTTTTTTATTTTTATTCAATAAAATTTTCAATGTCATTAAATTTAAAGATATAACCCCGTCATTTTCGTCGTGTAGGCGGCGTCTTAAGATTAAATATGCATAAGATTTTATATGAAGTTAACGCTAAAGTCACAGGCATTCAATTTTGTAATTCATAAGACAAATATAAGAGAGCTCTGTGGCGTAAATAATGAGCATTTCAAAAATTGGACGGCAAGTATCGAGCGGTGTACAGTGTCTTAACACTCGTTTTCCTGTACCTACCCTGTAAAAAGAAAAATATCTCACGTATATATGTTACTATGTAGTGACGTATATAGTAGTAAGCGTGGAGTCAAATAACATAAAAAAACATATAAACAGACAAATAGACATATATTAATTTAATATATATATATATATTGTTTGAATTTATCTTTTGTAATCTATGTAATATTGAAAACTAGATAGTTTATATTCTAGAAAATTCAAAAAGGAAAATTTGAATAGATTTTAAAGAAATTATACCTGTAAAGAAATTTATATATTGATTGTAGTAATATTTATAAAAAAAAGTTTTTTAGCTTCACGCTGTATCCCGCTGATAGATCAGGGACGAAACTTATAGCTAAGACGCTCCCCACCTTTTGCCGAATTCTGAAGGCTTACGCATTGAGTGGCAGAACTCAATGGTTAATTTTTCTTACCTACAACTTACCTATTTTAAAAGATAAAAAAATATTAAAGGCTTTCGTGGCGCAGTGGGACGTTACTGAGCACTTATAAGGCCTAGGTTTCTGATCTAATTTATGTAATTCCTTGTTTTTAGATGCAGAATTGTTGCTAGTCTCATCAAAATTTAATTCAGTTTACTTATTGCTATATTTTATAGTAAAAATTATTATATAACCTCGAAACACATTTTAGAAGATTAACTCACGTCATTCAATCTATGACTGTCATGATGAAATTGAAAGTTA
>DWGR01004191.1:0-11367 GCA_018247715.1 Heliconius burneyi | reverse complement strand
TATTTTTATTTCATACAAAGGGTGTTGTTGAACTCTGGCATTTAGATTGGAACACGCAGAATAAACCTAGTATAGGCATACGGGATACATTGAGAATTACTCGAGTCTATCATACAGCTACAACTTACGAAATTACAAGATTATTTATGTATACGTGGTTTCTAGAAAAATATATGCTTTGTAGAAAAAAGAAATGAAGTTATATAATAGCAACATACGCTGTTTACTAAAAGGTGTCTCTAGAGTCTAGACGTCGACTCAGAAAATATGTAATATGTTTAATATTCCTTTTGAGGCAACCATATAATAGAATAGCATCTCATTCTAAGCTCAATGCTTGTGGGTTCGATCACCAGCCGAAATAATTAATAATTTTCATATTCCCAAAGTAGATAATCTATTTTAGCACTTAGTTTCTTTTTCTTACCCTCTTACATGCGGGAAAAAGCGTGAAAATAAAAAATATAGCTCGTATTATAATAATGTATGCTGTTTCCTCATTTATATAATGTTTTAATTAAAATATCGCTCCATCGACGACGTCCCTCTATAATCAACGAGTGCTGATATAACAGTGATGAACATGAATGGCCGTTGTTGATGTACGATGGAGTTATTTTAATGCGTTCCGCTATAAATTTCACAGCTATAGATATTGATGGCATTAGATTTCTTTTTGTAGGAAACTTTTACTCTAATTTTGTATTGAATATGGATTTTTTATAATAAAAAAAAACCTTAAAAAGTCTACCTTCGTCATGCTTGCTGCAAGTACTACTTACTGGATGTACTCGGAACTGTTAACGATATGAGCACAAGATACTCGAATACCTCTGAAGAGTAAACTCTGGTCTGAGTAAATTCTGGTTACATCTCCCCTGCTCGAACATATTATATTATACTGTCACCTAAATAATTAATTATAATTATTACAAGTGGATTCAATTTAGCTTAGCTTAGATTTTAATTAATAGTTATTTACAAACACTTCCGTTCTCCACTTTACGTCGAATTCTCGAGGCATTGCGTGTTGGGTGGCGGAACTCGACCTCGTGCTTTGCTTCATTACCAGAAAGAGATAATGAAAATATTTAATATTTCTTGACCCCGAATAGAACCCACAACCGTCACGCTTACATTCACGCGCTTGTGTCCCTACGCCACTACGAAGATAACAAGAATAACCGTCTTAAATTTGGGTGGAGAGTGGAAAATATAAAACGGATTATCTTGACGCTAGATTGTTTCTGCCTGTGGTGCCTGCGTAGTATTAAAGCTTTAAAACGAATAAATATTTAAAACTAAAATAAAAGACTAGAACAATAAATTTTATTGTATAACATAAATACCCTTTTTTTGCTTCACGCTGTATCCCGCACATAGCAGGGTAGACAGAAGGAACTTAATGTTAAGTCACTCCACTCCCCTCTTTTCGCCGAATTCTGGCATTGCATGTTAGGTGATGAAACTCAACGCCGCGCTTTATCTCGACTTCAGAGCGAACAAAATATAAAATATTTCGTTTCCTCGAGTGGAAATCGAATCCACAATTGATATTTCATAACAATCGTAAGTATCGCCTTTCAATAGTTATTCTCGATTCGTTTCAAATAAAATTTAATTAAATGTAACTTGAATCCAAAAGCGCAACGTGTTTGAAGTTGTAATACCGTTTTCAATATAACTTCTCGACTTATTTATTACTTTTTCTTCAGTTTCAGGCGGATCCCGAACATAGAAGTGAATGTGGCATTGCGTGTTGAGGAAGAAACTCAACTCCGTGCTTTGCCTCGTTACCAGACCGAGGAAATGAAAATATAAATATTTAATTTTCACCCTGTAGACTGTTGCTGAATTTTCAAGACATTACGCGTTGAGGGGCGAAAGTCAACTTTGCGTTTTGTCTTGTTACCAGAAGGAGGAAGGCTTATAAGAAGGCTCACCATTGCCATTGCGCCATGACAATTTTATATATTACTCTTTATCTTATGGCGACTATAAGAACTAGCGCTTATAAAGAAAACATCATATCTTTCTTACTTAGATAATATCTAAGAAAGAATATTAAAACAGAATTCCCTTTAAAGAGAAATCAAGTCAAAACGAACATTTTTCATGCGCCCCTTCCATCACAGATGTGCTAATTATGCCGGGCACGTTAATTGCGTGTCCGCGTGACGGGCTAATGAGACAGCTTTGGTTTAACGCTGAGTAAATCGGCTAGCAGTAAATAAAATTAAAAGTTATTATAAGATGTACTAGCCAAATTTCTCGACATTGGTGTAGTATTTTGGTTCAGCTTCACGATGTATCCCTCACATAGTAGGGTGAGAGGGAACCTAAGGTTAAGATACTCCGTTTTCTACTGTCTGCTGATTTTTTGAGGCATTGTGTGTTAAGTGATCGAATTTAATGCCGCGCTTTACCAGATTTACCAGCGCAAAGAAATTAAAATATTAAATATTCCTCTGAGTGGCAATCGACCCCACAACCGTCGCATTTGCAGTCACATGCTTTGGTCTTTGCTATTTAGTATTCTGGTATTTATTTGCCTGGTTTGCCTACAATGAAAAGCGTTAAACTATCTTTTTACGTCATACGTCATTCATATATCCCAAAAAATGTTTGCACTATCTGAAAAAAAATTAAGTCACACGAACCGTACGATGCTGAAAATTCATAAAACTGACGACCTACAAAACGTTGAAATGAAAATATGAGCTCCTACTATAGAGACTTTACTGTCTTTTCAAACTGTCCCCTTATTTGGATAGGCAGTTGAAGTGATAGCGTTTTATTTGTTACTTCTCGTCTAGAATGTTAGATTTTGACGTTTATTGATTTTTATTTTATTTCTGTTTCATGCTCTATCGTTACTTTGATGTTAAATCGATTGTTCGCTTGAGCTACCTGAATATTTATTTAATATTACCTAATAGATATATTAGGAAAAAAATGGTTGGTTATTATAGTATGGATCTTTGCTTGGGATTTTATTTCATTTTGCTCACAAATTGTCGTATTAAATAGACAGTTGTTTGTCATCTTTGGCAACATTAGATATGGAGAGGCCGTCGTGGCGCAGCGGCACATAAGTGTGACTTTAAGGCGACGGTTGTGGGTTCGATCCCCACTCGAGGAAGTAAAATATTTATTTACGTATATATTCCATTTCTTCCTCTAGTATTGAGGTAATGCGTTGACTTGTGCTGGCCCTCAACACGCAACGCCGCCAGAATTCAACAGAAAGTGGGGAACGGAGTGTCTTAACACTAGGTTCCCTCTGCCTACCCTACTGTGTGTGGAATACAGCGTGAAGCTGATTTAATTTATTTTTTTTAGATACGACACCATAAACGATGTTTTCTCGCAGGATGTCGGAATATAATGTGGCCTATATTTTGTTCCACAATCCTCTCTGTCTTTCAGTGAAATCAACATAAGAATTGATTTAGCTGGAACCCGGACAAACGGAAAGACAGACCAGACAGATAAAGAAATTAAAATTGTTTATTTATGTTTTAGTATCGTGAAATAACTCGAAAAATAAGGATAATGTTTTTTTTGTCTTTTACTTATTTAAAAACTTTAAAATAATTGCCAAACGTTTATACGTATTTCAAGCAAGCGTCTCACACTCTTGCTTCAAATACGTAACAACTTTTAATGAGACTCAAAGAGGTGCTGGTTCAAATCTTGTTACATAAAATAATTTATACGGTACTTTAGTTTAGCACTACAAAAATGTTGAAACATATATAGTTTTTTATTACAAATTTTAACAAACGCCAATACAATGACAAAGTACGCTACAAAATATTAAATCAGCGTATAGATGCTCAGATAGCTTCAACAGCGTTGTAATAATGTATAGTATGGTCGTATAAGATACATCGAAGGACAACGACTTGGAACTATTAATATATAACCCTATAATAATCAACCCTCGGCGACTGATGTGGCTTAATTTTACAATTATACTGTTATGGTAGTCCACCAGACATCTTTTCAAATATCAAATATTTTTATACAATAAGTGTACAATAATTTTTATAAATAAGAATTTGCGGTTTGGTCCTGATTGCATAAAATACAAACAGACCGACAGAGTTACTTTCAAATTTATAACATAGGTATAGATAAAAATATATTTTAAAACGCTCTATTCTCATACAAATATAAAATTAATAGCAATCTAATACCTCATAAGGAAATTCACTATACGCTTTGTTAACTTGCGACCTTCTTATTAGCTTAATCGTCAACTTAAGTAAACTAAATAGTGTGCAATTGAAGTCGCCTTAAAGCCTTTGTGGTTAGGGAACAGTGAAGGGGCAAGACGAAATTACACCAAGAGGAGCTCTACGACACTAAATATAACTATTAAAGTGAACTATTAAAAAATTTGAACCTACCGTAGCTAGCGTAGCGTTGGGATATTTTCACGTAGCTCTTAGTGTGGCTTAGTGCGTTTTCCAAAGAGACGGGGGTTGTAATTCCGCTTTCAAATTTCAGGGCATTCAGTTTCACTCAAATGCAGTATCTCAGCATAAAGTGGGAAACAGAGTAACACTCTTCTTCTGCCCTAGCATACAGAGGCTCGATAATAAGAAGAAAAAACTAATAAAAAAAATATTAGTTGTCAGAGGTGAGGCCCTCATGGCGTAGCAGCATAAGAGTATGACTGTAACGCTACGGTTATGGGTTCGATTCCCATTTATATTTCCATTTCTTCACTCTGGTGTAGAGGCAAAGCGTGGCGTTGAGTTCTGTTACGTATTGAGATACGAAATGCCTCCAGAATTCGGAACGGAGTGTCTTAGCACTGGGTTCCCTCTGCCTACCTTGCTGTGTGCGGCAGGATAGAGCGTGAAGCTGATTTTGATTATATTTTTTAATGTTCAGAAAATGAGCAGACAAAATATAACTTACTTGGATTATGTTTTTATAGATACTTTACAAACGGTACAAACGCCCAACGCAGGTACAACGGTACGCAACAAAAGTAGCGGGTATACTACTTTAATATAATAAACGTCGTACAGTAGATAATATTTGTATTTGGATAAAATATATTTTGTGCCCTTATAAGTAGTTAAAATATTTGTTACTTCTGAACCAGTAGGATTTATAGACGAAAAACCAGTTGCATTTTAAAAAGGCGATCAGACGAAGTATCGTCGTTGAAAACAAAAGATGACTATTATTTTCAAGCCACAACATTTTGAGTGGACAAAATCATCATACTGCTTGGTGAAAATGTATTCCTTTGGAACGTCTCCCTCTATCTCATAAAGGTATTGCTGTTAATTTTATAGCTCCAAAAAAACCGAATCGTATTATAAAATTGAATATCGAATGGGATCGAGTCAACATCGATGATATAATGGGCGATAAAACGCAGGTCATTGAATAAAAATACAATGAAATCGTAGCATGTCAATGGTTAATATCCTCCCAAGCGATGTGGGGCACAAATTGTTATCATTTTTAAAATTTGCTAGAGTGATGATTGAATCCACAAGCAATCGTATTTCACTGGCCATATGAGCCTTAAATATTTAAAAATAAAATAAGTATATTTATACAAGTGAAAATAATGAAAATAGTAAAAAATTACATTCAAAAATTCAAAACTAAATTATTTTTTGACAGTTACAACTATTGGTCGAAAAGCGATATGACGCTGTGATCATTATGTCCAATTAAGCACATCTCAAATCTCAAACAATGGCGTTTCTATAAAAGAAAGAATAATGACAAATATATTTAAAAAATATATTATTATTAAGTAATATTTGACCCCCGATGTATTGCTTGTATTGATAATATGATAGGTTCTTTATATATAATTAATTAAAATTATATCCCTATTAATAAAATGAGAACTTAAATCGATATTTTCTTAAACTTAATAGTAAAAAATAATGTTGAACCATCTGGCAGTAACAATGAAAACTTATTAAACAATATATTCTGGTCATTAAAAAATGTTCTCTGTAACTATTCTCTATTTATATGGTCTCAAAATACGGGTCGAGTGCACAAGAGCTCTTGTTGTAGTACCCACATAAACAACTTGAACAGCGGAAATTCAAGAGTTTGTTGTAATCCAAACAAAAATGAAATTTTATGAAGACTATTATTGTTCTTTTTTATAAAAATGAGATTAAAATTATGAGTTGAGTAGGACCTGTTGCTTGCTATTAACTTATAAAATTTAAATGTTTTATGGAAATATGAGGGTATCTTGTAGCTTGTTTAAATTAGATTAGGGAGTGTAGTGAAGCACCAAAAATTTCTTAACAATCCTACGAGAGCGAGAAAATATGAGACATTCCCTTTAATGTCTTAAAATCAAAGCAAAGTTGCAAGCGAATCCCGCTGTATGTAGGCAGAGGGAATACTGCTAGCGGCACTGAAATAGAGGCGGATCTTAACGCTGCGTTTTGGCTCTACACCAGAGCGAAGAACCGAAAATTTGATTATAATACAACTATGTTAGGTACAGCCATATTTCTATATAAACAGAGATTTTATCATTTTCACCTGCATATTCAACTGATTTAAGCTATATTTAGCACGCCTACAAGTCACCTTTGACTCGACGTCCGTCACAGAAGTATGTCGAGTTATTTCTGCGGCTGTTATGCAACTGTTCGTGTTAGTAATTGGAAACTTTTCTTTATAACATTACTTGTCGTTTTTTTTATTTTCTGTCAAATTTATTATATTATATAAATTTATTATATTTAAATCTTATTTAAGTTATTTATGTTTGGGAATTTCTGCATAATTGTAAGCTGTTTGGTCATGTTATTCAGATTAAAATGTATTAGGCAATTTGACGCCAACGTGGTGCAGCGGCACAAGGGTGTAACTGTGTCGCGACGGTTGTAGCTTCAATCCCCACTCAAGGAAGTGTAATATTTACTTATGTTTATATTTCCATTTCTTAGCTCTGGTCTCGCGGCAAAGTGTCGTATTGAATTCTGCTACTCAACACGCAATGCCTCCAGAATTCTTTCTTTCTTCCCTATCCTGCTGTGTACGGGATACAGCGTGAAGCTGATTTGATTTGTTTTTGATTTATTAAGCATGCAGAAAGTAAAGAATACATGAGAGTTTTATCACTGAGTTATTTTCGTCATCATTTTCATTATTTAAGGATAGATAGTTGATCTACCTTTATTATATTACTTCATAGCTTTAGGGTTAATAATATAATTTAATTCTAGCAATAAAGACTTATTTATATATTTTTATCAATTTAGTTTTTTCTTGGTGTAATTTTGTTGTTAAAATTTTTTTTATTCTTTTTATCTTGTGGAAGTTAATATTTTACAAAATTGGTTCAGTTCCGATCAGAATGTATTTTTATATTATGTAGCACCTGATTTTATTTTTAGAATTAGCTCGAGACGACGATCTTCCTTAAATATTGACAGCGTAGACATGAAGCTGGAAATGATATACATTACTTTAAAATGTTATTTTCATTATAAGGTTATTCCTGCCCCTGATAGAGTAAAAATGCACTTATTTATATTTTACATTTAAAAAATATATATTGTTAAAAAAATTCTAAGTCTAAAACAATTGTCTATCTAAGTGTCCGTCAAACAACGCATATTCAAAATTACGTAGCGTAAGCTGAAACTTACGTAGCGTAAACTGAAACTTGGCATGTAAACAGTATGACAAGTATACAGGAGCACTAAAAAGGGCTTTAAAGAAATTCTGAGAGGATCGTACTCGAAAAGGAAGTTGCGGGCTTGTATTACAACTAAATATTGTAAATTCACGCTTTCAACTTATATTAATAGGTAAGTAGGTTATTGAATCTTACCTTAGACCTTATAATTCAAACTGTAAGAAACTACTAGACATCAAGATGAAGAAGTGAATGGAAAACATTTTTTTTTTATGGTAAAAGGACAAGGCAAACGAGCGTTCGGGTCACCTAAAGTGATCACCGCCGCCCACGACCCCGTGCAACACCAGAGGAATTACAGGTGCGTTGCCGGTCTTAGAACATAAAGGAAAAGTATCCGTATGTTTCCATATAAATGTTTTGAAGGCGTCTGGCATTGCGCCAGTACAATATCAGCCAGGACCCGCTCGTATCTAACATGTTATCATTGTATATATACATATGTGGAATAATTTCAATATTTTTATATAATTTATATTTTAGCTTTACGCTGTATCCTTAAGATACTCTGTCTTCCATTTCTCTCCGAATACTGGAGGCACAGCACCCTTTACCAGGAAGCGAGGAAATACAAATATTTAATATTTAATTTCCTCGAGTGAGAATCGAACCCACAACCTGTCGGGCTTACAGTGAAAACAAAACATGTCAACAAAGTAATATATAGTCTTACGATAACCTAGACTTTAAAATTCTGCAATAAATTAGATAGCGAGACAGAGATTTGGATTAACTCAGATTGAACTACTCGTATATATTTTCTTTTTGATTTACATTTTAATTTAGGGTTTCTAAGTTAAATAGATAGATTTAATATTATAATGTTTTAAAAGTATAAAACTTGAATACGACTAGAGTTTATAAATTGATCGACACAACATGAAAAGGTAATATTTAATATTTCATTTCGAAAGTTATTTGAGCGTTAAGAACTGCAAATATATACAAACTAAAAAAAATAACTATTATATTATAATTAATAATATTTAACCTCGTGGCGCAGCAGCACAAGCGTGTGACTGAAACACGATGATTGTGGGTTTAATCCCCATTCCGGGAAGTAAATTATTTACGTTTATATACCTGTCTTTACTCTGGTGTCGAGGCAATGCGCGGCTTTTAGTTCTGCCACTCAACACGCAATGCCTCCAGAATTCAGTAGAAAGTGGGCATACAGCGTGAAGCTGATTTATTAATATAATAACTAATGCTTAATTAATAAATTAAACAATTATTAAATAAATAGCCATTTATCCCCTTGGTTAACAATTGGCATCATTAGTTCCCGAGTCTAGCTCGTTTAACCAAACGCGCACTTCAGTTGTTTAATGTAAACACATACAAGCTACACAATAGACACTACAATAATACCCGACCTTTACGGTCAACCCATCGATTGGAAGCTCAAGGCCACTTTGACCTCACCGTTGGTTAAGAACGTATATTTTTTAATATCAAAAATACCCGACTCTACGAAAGAATACGGTCTTATTATTATTTTATCTAATCACTAACTATAAGTTTTGTGATTTTCTTCTAAGTTATTAAGCATTATTTTTTATTTATTTTGTGAAGGCATAAAAGATTAGACATAATGTAACGATTCCAGATATTACAATTGCCTTCGTCAGCAAAACTAACTTAATGATTTAAAGTTAATAATCTCTCTTCTTTTCCTTTTAACTTCACGCTGTTTCTCGTATTTAATAGGGTAGGCAGAGGGAGCCTAATGCTAAGTCCCTCCGTCCCTCAGTTTGCGGGATATAGCGTGAAACTGAATTATTTGATATAATTAATTAAAGAAGTATGTTCAAAGAGTCAGCATGAGTATTCAAAGTAAATTATCTATCTTAAATATTGAATGTTCTTGAACTCATATTTACTTTCATGTCATTATTATTTATAATACTGTTTGTTTCTTTCGCTTTACTAAACAAAATAATATACTAAATCAATATCACATAATGATAATTGTATAACATTCATTACTGTAACATGTCAACTTAATGGTGGCTGCGGGTTCAAGTCCCTAAGATGTTTTTACTAAGCGACTTCATACCAGAAGGCCAGTCGTGGAGTTAGGGCACAAATGTGTGACTACAAACGCGACTGGTTGTAGGTTCTGTCCACAAATATTTTCTTAAATTCATATTTTCATTTCGCTCTGGTGTAGAGGCAAAGCGCGGCGTTGAGTTCCGCCAAACAATATGCAATGCCTCCAGAAATCGGCGGAAAGTAGAAAACGTAGTGTCCTAACAATAGGTCGCCTCTACAGCGTGAAGTGATACATCGTGAAGCAGATTTTTTTAAATTTCAAACATAAGTTATAAGAAAGATATTTAGTTTGGTGTTTCCTTTTTTAAGTATATGTTTGTCTGTATACCTGTCCAAAGATTTCTCGTAAACTAAAATTGTGAAAACCTTTTAAACAAACGGTCTCACAAATCAGTAATACAAAAACGAAAACAAAACAAGTAATTATTCAAAACAGCCTTCATACATATATTTAAATAAATCCATATTTATAAAATACCAATTCAAAATAAACTTGAATTAAAAATACCAATTCAAAATTCACAAAAGCTGATAATTTAATTCTGTTAACAATTGGGGCATTATGAGTCAACAAACTACGTCACGGCTGTCGAGGTGACCCTACAGTAACGGTTATCTAACCATCCAATTGTAGTATGTGTGTATAGAACATACAAACATATTGTATGGACGTAATGTAAGCGTTTTAATGAAACTCTATTTCTTAGCTTTATCTTTTTTTTTCTCTATCGCCTTATCCACTATCTTCAACCAATAAAAATCATATCTTTACTATATTTTATAACATTTTTCTACTCCTTTTTCACATGCATGTATTTTATTTTACGTAGTGATAGGTAATTCTATTCTATTCTTAATTAATTGTTTATTGAATCTTTGAATTCGCTGCTCAACTTATCAAAACACTGCCGCTACACCACGACGGCCTCAAATAGTAAGTAATTCATGTAATTGGTTGAACAACCCCCAAAGGGAAACAAACAGAATTCCTTCCGTATTTATAATAATAATAGCTTTTAGACGCGGATCCGCTCGCGTTAACTGTCTGTCATCTGTCAATAATACCAGATGATGAGATTTAGAATGCCAGATGGCGTTGTATTACGTTCGTTGTTATATATACCAAGATCGATGCTTTTTAATATATTTTTAATCTGTGTTTGTTTCTTATAAAATAGGTTAAGTGCTTGACGTTTACGAGTGAAAGCGTAAAAATAAACTATTTTTTGCATAATTATCCTCGGCGCAGTGCATCAACATGTGACTTTTAATGTGACGGTTGTGGGTTCGATGTTTCTTTATAGGAATAAATTATTTTCAGTTCGTTACTCTGTTATGAGAATAAAATGCGGTGTTGAGTTCCGCCACTGAACATTCGGCGGAAACTGGGGCACGGAAGTATCTCAAGGAGAATGACGTGTCTTAGCACTTAATACTCTCTGTCTATACTGCTGCTGTGTTATTAGCTAAAAAAAAAAACAGTTTTACACGCGTTCTAAGTAACATATACTTATACTAATATATAGCTTACCGAACTATTGGCTACTGGTTGACACATACCGATTACCTCTAACCGCTGTCAGCACGTCAAACCCTTG
>DWGR01004190.1:0-11371 GCA_018247715.1 Heliconius burneyi | reverse complement strand
CACATTACGCTGCTCCCTCTCATTACTCATCCGCCGCAGCCGTATCTTCTCAATCAATTCAACGTCATGACCAGCAACATGCCGCTATTGCTGTAGCTCCTGTGGCTCATTACAATGCCGCACCTGTAGCTCACTACGCCGCTCCCGTAGCGCATTATGCTGCTCCCGTCCACGGCGTTGTTGCCAGCCATCAAGAGGAATATTCTCATCCTAAATACGATTTCTCTTACTCTGTAGCCGACGGTCACTCTGGAGACAATAAGTCCCAGCACGAGAGCCGCGACGGTGACGCAGTACATGGCGAGTACTCTCTGGTTGAAGCTGATGGCTCTATCCGCCATGTTCAGTACAGCGCTGACGCACACAACGGTTTTAACGCCGTAGTCAGCAACTCTGCACCATCGGTGCACGCTGCCCCAGCTCCAGCACATATCCTGGCTCATCATTGATTAATTTATTTAAAATTAATTGTAAATAATGTCTATTTAAATTAAGAAACGAAATAAAAATATACATGTCATATAAATATTTGTCTTATTACATTTTCAAAATACTATAATATCATTCTCATATGTATTTTTCTTTTAACTCATTACTATTTTCGGCAATAGATACTTGTACTGGTTAAATATTAAATTAGCTAAATTTTTAATTCCAGTTCACACCTCGGTTGAGCTAGTAAAATCATCTACTAAAAAAAAAACTCAAGTCTTTGCCAAGTCCTACAGACAATGCATTGTACTTCTATTCTTTTCTTTTAAAACTAACACCTAATAATGTTATGTTTTTAAAAACTTTGTACAATTCTTTTTGTTAGTGAAATATAAATTAAAATCGGTCAAATTCGAGTCGGTCGAGAGTTCCAGGATTGTTTGCTAACGGGAATTTTTTTATTTAAAAGTTGACGAACTTAAATTTGCGGACGTAGTCATTCATTTTGTATGAAATTAATTACATTTATAATCATATTGATTTTTTTTTCTATTATTGCATTCTTACTTCTTGCCAAGAACCCAAAATATAGGTTTCGATTACGGGGCAAATTTCATGCAAAATGCAGTAATAATAATGATACATAAACGCTCGTATCTTTTGATTGCCTTAATTTAATCCTACAAGGGTTCCATTTTTTCGTTTTGAGGTATGTGAGGCACCCTAAAAATATATATTTTATGTCAATTTAATTAAAAAAAGTTTTATTATGAAATTTTGGTGACCCTTACCAATTTTTAAACGAATGTTATTGTCACCAATAATTGGTAGGTGCTCAAGTAAGTAATCCACCGTCAAATGGAAGCTTGATTGACGATTGTGGATTTAAAGGACTCGTATTTCTTTCGCAAGTTTTATTTATATAAGATAAAATGCGGTGTGGAGTTTTCTCCGCACATAGTGAGTATAAGGGGTGGGATGTGCGGTAGGAAGATGAAAAAAACAGCTTCATGTTTAAAGCTGCTTTGCAGGGTGGGCAGAGAAAACTTAGTATTCTGTTGCTCAATGTCGGCCGAATTTTGAACGCACTATGCGCTAAGTGGTGAAACTTTAGCTGGCAACGCACCAGTAGCTCCTCTGGTGTTACGCGGTGTCGTGGGCGGCGGTGATCACTTACTATCAGGTGACCCGTACGCTCGTTTGCCATGCTTTTACCATAAAAAAAAAGACCTAAAAAATCTATTTTGTATTTGAGGTGAAGTACTGAGGCAGAGTATTTGATTATTTGACACGTTTTTGTTCTGGATGGGTGAAAAGTAGACAAGAGAAAAATATGAGTGAAGTAGTTTCCACCCGTGGCTTGATTCGCTTAAACCTATCTCTCTATTATCACGCGGTATACTGCGCATAGCAGGGTAGACAAAGGGAACCTGGATATCCAGAGTTAAGATATTCCCGGTTAAAGTTATAATAATAAAATTACATAATTGTAGCCTATATGTTATTCTGATTTATGTCAGATCTGAGTTCTGTAAAATTTCGTTTAATTCGTTTAAGTGGTTGAAAGAGAGACAAAGAATATATAAAGTGCGTAATTATGTAGTTTTACGTAAAAGAATTAATAATTAGAGCGTCTTTTGGAAACCTTTCAACTGTTCTGGTTAATTAAGCTACGGAAAAAACGGGAGAAAAATATTCGTATTCCAAAAAAAAAAACTTAAACTGTGCTCACTTTCAACATGTCAGATATTAAAAATCAAGATTTACATTCTGACCTTGACCTCGATTAACACAAAAATTATAAGGGCCCTTTAATAAAACATTTTTATATACACTATGATGAAAGACTTTTTTTGCGGTTCGATTTGCTTGAAATTATGAAAATATTACATACGGTTCGGATCTGATAACTATAAAATATTTTTATACCACTAGGATAAAGAATAATATATGTACAAATTTTTAAATTTATATACTTATGGAACTAAATTAGATAAGGCTATCAACAAACATAATTTTAGATTAAATCGTAAATAATACATATCAAAAGTAAAAATTACTTTATTTTCCATAGTGCTTGCATAAATAACAAAGTTATATATGCAGCTTCTGATAATGGGCTGTATCTGAAAAAATGCTGGCTAGATCTCGTTTAAGCGTATAAATCTTTTTATTGAAAGTGTTCATCGTGATCTATAGCATAATATGTTTATTTTTTAGATTTTTCACATTCGCATATTTTAAAAGTTGAACTAGGCACTAGTATTTATTAAATATTTGTCCCTACTTTAACTTACCAACTTTGAAAGTGTCCTTTAGAAAAAAAAAAGGAATTTGAAAAAAAAAATCTTACAGAAACCGCAATGTTGCTAAAATGATTCATTTTTTTTGTCAATCACATATTTATTTGCTTCCGTTAATTCTATTTAGATATTTGTATAAATCATGTCAAGGTTCATTTATGTGATTCTAGTAGTTTAGGAATAAAGAAGCTGTAGTAGGAAACCTAAAAAGTGTACAAAAGTACCATACTCATCAAATAATTAAGAATGCTTGAAACCGTTAAAGATTGCAATACTTTTTAATTGTATTCAAATATTTTAAAATAATAAAATATAATAAGCCCTTAATATTAAGAAGAAAGATTTTTTATACTCCTGTTTGAATGTAAAAGTTAACTTTTTGACATACAAAGTCAAAAAGCCCACTTTTACATTCTTGGCCTTGTCTGACTTAAAACAAGAGCAACTATATAAGCGGCTCTTGATATATCTTATGCATCAGTTGCCAACGATCAATTTACATAACAACATGTTCTCTAAAGTAAGTTTAAATTAATGTTATTGGATAAATCTGGCACTTGTCAATTGTGGGTTCATATTTGTTGCGAAGGAATTTGAATATTTAACAAATGCCCTATGTTTCTCCCTTAGGCGCAAAGTCATTGTGGTGTATAATCATACTTTTTGTTTGCTTAACGACCAAAATACCCAAAGATAAAAGTGTAAGAATAAAAAATACTTGTTATATAAATAATTAACTTAGTTATTTTTACAGATTTTTGGAGTAAGCGCCTTGCTGGCAGTAGCTGCTGCAGGTCTTCTGCCGGAGCCTCATTACTCTTCAGCGGCTGCTGTTTCCTCTCAAAGCATAGTACGACATGACCAACCTCACGGCCTTGTCGCCGCTCCAGTGGCTTATCACGCGGCACCTGTAGCGTACCAAGCAGCTCCCGCTCACTATTCATCAGCCGCAGCTGTATCATCTCAATCCATTCAACGCCATGACCAGGCTCATGCAGCTCTCGTAGCTCCTGTGGCTCACTATGCTGCCGCTCCCGTGGCCCACTACGCTGCTGCTCCCGTTGCCCACTACGCTGCTGCTCCCGTGGCTCACTACGCTGCTCCTGTAGCACACTATTCCGCTCCTGCACACAGCGTTGTGGCCAACCATGATGATGTATACTCTCACCCCAAATACGACTTCTCTTACTCTGTAGCCGATGGTCACTCTGGTGATAACAAGTCACAGCACGAAAGCCGCGATGGTGATGTTGTACATGGAGAGTACTCTTTGCTTGAAGCTGATGGTTCCGTACGTACTGTCCAATACAGCGCTGATGCTCACAGTGGATTCAACGCTGTGGTCAGCAACTCAGCACCTTCAGGTCACGCCGCCCCTGCCCCAGCCCATATTCTCGCTCATCATTGATTAAGCACAATTTTAGCTTTTAATTATTATTTATTGTGATTACGAAATTGTGATTAAAAGATCATTAAAGAAATTAACAAAGTCTTATTTCTTCTTTCATTTCATTTATATTTTCATTTATATATTAACTGTAATAAATCACATTATTATGATTTTAGTCCCACATTAGAATGAAGACGTAAGATCAATTTTGGTGAATAAAGACATGAGATTAACTTACCTGCAGGTGACCCGAACGCTCATTTGTCCTTTTTCCATAAAAAAGACTATTAAATTTCAATGTATTGATCTATTGATAGGTTAAATCATACAGGCCATGATCGATATCATCCTGAAGCATGTGATAAATATAAAATATATATTTATTATATACATATTTTAAACAAAATTTAAACTAAGATTCTAATTTTATAGAAGTAGTTAAAATAATCAGAAATTTTATAAGGATATTTAAGTTTATTAAATTTTATATTAATGATTATATAGAACTTTTCCTTACAGATTATTAATAGTTGTAATAGATAATATAAGACATTGGGCAGATTCGACTGAATAATTACCACCCCCGGCATTTAAAACCGGCGTGAAGTAGTGGCTTTATGCCACTGCGTTTCGCATTAGGTAATGCCGGGCTCCGGCGCCCAGCCGGAACAAAGCTGGCAACGCACCAGTAGCTCCCCTGGTGTTACGCGGTGTCGTGGGCGGCGGTAATCACTTACTATCAGGTGACCCGTACGCTCGTTTCCCATGCTTTTACCATAAAAAAAATAATATATAAAATACTAATGATGTATTTTAATGATGAGTTTTTGTGGTAATGAGGCCGTCGTGGCGCAGCGGCACAAGGGTGTGACTGTAACGCGACGCTTGTGGATTCGATCCCCATCCGAGGAAGTGAAATATTTTTGTACGTTTATATTTTCATTTCTTCGCTCTGATATCGAGGCAAAAGCACGACGATGAGTTCTTCCACTCAACACGCATTGCATTCAGAATTCGGCAGAAAGTGGGTAACGGAGTGTCTTAACACTAGGTTCCCTCTGCCTACCCTCCTGTGTGCGGGATACAGCGTGAAGCAGAAGTACAAACAGGTAATTATATAAAACAAAAATTGTATCTATTTATTTATAATAACCTGTAGAACAAATAAAAAATAAAAGTAATTTTTATTTTTTAGACATTTAAGCGTCTTAACAAATTTTCATTCTGAAGAAAAAAATAATGACTCGAAGGAAATAGTACTATCAGCATTGTTAAGTGAAGCGGTGATAGTTGTTCAAACGGAAATAGAAGAAGCTGGAAACTGATGAATACGGGTGCTATTTCTATACGCCTCTCTTAACTAGCCTATTTATAAGGAGCGCGAGGACAATGTGGCGGTATTATTTCAGCGAAGTTAAGAGTTAAGTGAAACAAGAGAAAGTAACAAGGGAAATCAGACTTAAATAAGTGTTCGCCATATAAATGTTTGTAAAAATAGTTTTTAAAACTGCTAAATGGAACCTTTATGTAGGTGAAAAGTAATGAGAATAATTATCTGTGGCAGATGATTGAAATTAATATTTAGTAGATACCACGTGAGATCAAAGTACGAACGAATCATATCTCTCATTCTACACTCTTTTGTACCTAAATGTTGAATTTTCAGATGGCTTCTAGGTATAACATTTATATATAGAGGTAGAGTACATACTCGTACGCGGTAGTTAACATGGTGACCATGACCTCGGATAATTTGTGGGTGGCCGTCGTGTCGCTTTAAGTTGTTTGAAGAGAAAGTGTTGGCCGTTATAAAATCATGTCCAGTACTTTGGATAGAAAGAGAGAAATCAAGGTGATCTAAGAAAAATATTTAGATATTTATAAAGGAGTGAGTATAAACAATAAGTAGGTATTGTAACAATTAAGCCAAGTAATAGCATAGTAAAATTTTTAATAAAGCTGTACTTCATTTAAAAATTAAAGTTAAATCAGCATCACTCTGTATCACACAGCAGGGTAGGCAGAGGGAACCCACTCAGGAAAGACACTCCTTTCTCCACATTCCGCCGAATTCTTTAAACGTAAATAAATAATTCATTTCCTCGAGTGGAGATCGAACCCACAATCGTTGTGTTGCAGTCACACCCTTATACCGCTGCGCCACGACAGCTTCTTAACTCATAACTTTAACTCATAGTTAAAACTGCCATACAAAATATTTTATTTAATATATATAGTGATATATATATATGATTTAATATAGATAGTGATTACCCTAAATGTGCACTAGGCATAAAGAAAGGCAAAAAATCTATTTAATATAATACGTTAAGGAATTGTATATAAATGCCGAGATTTAAAAGCCCATAAATGAGAATAAACTAAATATAGATTATTGTGGATTTCTATATTTTGAGGACATGAAAAAAGGAAAATTTTTTGGTAATAATTGCACTTTGTTGATTGAAACAACTAATATAGAGGTTGGTAGGCTTCCTTGGTAAAAAGTTTCTTTGTAACTTAACTTCACGCTTTATCCCTAGCGGGGTAGTCAGACAGAACGGAGCTCCAAGCGCTACGGTATTATGCATTGCGATATTGCAGCGTTATGTAATGCTATTAAAAAATGGCAGGCGCTTCAAATTGACATTCATTAGTTATAAGGCAAGCAAATGTATAGTCTATTTGCCTTTAATATGAGTGAACAACATAACTATAATGTGTCTGTATAATTAATCTGTGTAAAATTCTTTGTATATTTGTTACTTTTTAAAAGAGAAATGGAGAGTTTATGTGTACAAACAGTTTACCTCTAAGTTACATTCTTTATGTAGACTTTTATTTTTGACTATAGAAACGCTGTATTCTGGATATAGCAAGGTAGTTAGAGGAAACAATAGCTAAGACATTAGATATTTTTTTAAGCATGTAATTAATGTAATTAATATATCTGTCACAATTTTAAAATCAGTTGAGAACTTTTGTAGTTACTTTATTTTCAGAATTTTTAAGGAATTTGTCTCATTGAGTAATAAATTTTAACGTGGTATTTTTAACCAGGTATAAAAAATATTTTACGAAAATTAGCATTGTCTCAAGTTAAATGTAAAAACATAGTTTCAAAAAGCTTACCTTAATGGTATTATAACAACAACAACACAACACAGCTTCAGGCTTTAACAATTGCGGGGTAGCCAGAGATAAAATAAGAAGTCTTTGCAAATAGCGTCAAACTAATTGTGTAAAAAATATGTTTCAGTATGGCCTTACTTTTATTTTACATAGAAGAAGTATAAATTTATATAATTAGAATTTTTATAAAAACGTATAACACAATAAGTTTCCTATAAGCTAGGGTCAGCTGTAATGTTACCGTAATTTTTATATTGTATGTTTTTTAGTCGTCTTGAAGCATATCTTCACTCTTCACATAGTCACTTGGTCCCCAAATTCTACCCAAATATTAATACATTACAGGTTCAGTGGCGCTAAAATGAAAACAACTATTTCTTCGAATGGATATCAAGCCCACAACCGGGACCCGTCACATTAATCTCTATTTTTATATTTAATAAAAGAATAGAAAAGTGAATTTTGAATATTGAAGATACAAAAAAACCGATATATTTATATATATAAAATAGAAGCTAAAAATCACTCAGCAGATTTTTTGTCTGTCTGTCTGTTAATTTGTTCACAAATCACGCAAAAACTACCCAACGGAAATGGATGAACTTTTTTATGGTGAATACATATACATACATTCACTAAATATGAAATTGATAGATTTTATTGTATTGTTGTAAGAACAATGTAAGTCATTAAAATTCAATATATAACACTGTACACATAATATTTTTTCTATAAGAAGACAGAAATTAAACCTCTACTAAAATTTATTTTACTAGAGTATGTTATTTATATTTTATCTTGAATAGTTAAAACATTTTCCTTATCATGTTTTATTTAATATAAACCTTTACTTTAATTCTCACAATCATATATTACATTTGTGAATATACTATCTTTATCTTTTCATCTAATGGTGGTGATGGTATTCAGGTGCGATGTGGTAGGTTCCGTATTTAACATCAGCGTGGAATCTATAAAATAAATAGATAACATTATTAAATTTTCAGATATCTTAAAAAGACTCCATGATACTATTACTAGTATTGGCCAGTTAAATCCTATTCGAAGTAATATATTTAATTTTCATGATGTATCACAGTGGTTGTCAAATCACTTTTAAATTAAAATTATATTATTTGGATTACTTTATATAAAATACAATAATAACTAGAAATAAAGTAAAAATAGAAAGATAAAGCACATATAAAAGACCCTTTGCATATTTTACAAATTGAATAATTTAAATCTAGTACGCAATTACGCAAAATAAATAAACCAACAGGATACGTTATTTTTCAATATTTTTTAATAAAAATATATTAAAATTGCATAGCAAAATTGATCTCCTCCCAAAAACTTTTTATAAATAAAATCTTAAGTTTTTACCCAGTATGATGATCTCCATGATAGTGCACGGTTCTATCTGAACCGTCGGGCTGGACAAGCGTGTAAACTCCTTTTACCACATCACCGTCACGGCTTTCATGTTGAAATTTCTTATCACCGGTATGAGGATCTTCGACTTTGTATTCGAATTCATATTTAGGATGGGTCTAAATTAATAATTAGGAGAGAAAAAAACACTGTTTTTAAAAATACCATAAAATATTATAGAAAGGCCTACTAACTAAAGTCATTAAGATATAAGTGCTAAATTCATAAAATATTTAAAATAACTGTCTTGTTACATTTATTCATAAACGTTACAATAATTTAAAAGGGAATTTGTTGATAAAAAATATTTTATAAAGGAACTCTTACATGATAATCCACGTGGCCGTGGCCGTAACCGTGACCACCATGACCTCCATGTCCACCATGGATATGCACGATTTCAGGGTGACCATCATGACGGGAAATGTGTTGTGAAGAATGTGCGAATGCGTGTTCGTGGCCTACTTCGTGGCCTATGACAATAGCCAGAAGAACAGTGAAACACAGCACCTAATAATATAGAAAAATATATCAGGAATTTAAAAGACGATTGAGACAATGATGGAATAGCGTCTTTGTGTACAGGCAGCGATAATGGTATCGATATCTATTCAAGAAATTCTATATGTATGTAGGTATTTTTAACCAAAAGGAGTTCCAAGGGAAAAATCCAAACTGAAAAACAAACAAAAATTATTAATTAAACAACATTAAGCTTTATAATCGTTTTAATTATTTTTTAAAACGATTAAAAAGTTTAATGTGTAAATTTAAAAAAAGTCTCGCATATTACCTTTGAATACATTTTAGCGTTGTGAAGTCTCAAATAGATCTTGCCAATAATAGTAACTTTTGAGGAAAATACACGGCTTTTATATAAAATTTATTTAACCGTAACTGATCTAAATATTCTTGTTTTTTGGAACTCCTTTTACATAATTTGTAAAAACTGCAATGACCTTGTGAAAAACGTTTGTCATAGGTTAGAAAGGTTTGTTGTATATTGTATCGAGATACGAATCAAAATTTGTGGAAATAATTTTATGTTATTAAAATAATAATAATTATTATTCTTATTTAAATACACATACATTTTCTTTAATAATTAAAAAAAATATTATAATCTAATCTTAAGATATTTTAAAAACATTGCGAATTTCGTGGCAGAATCTTACATCAATAAAAACGATTTCAATATATGTTAAGCTGTTTCCTCAGAGCTGAGATTGAACTCACGACCATGGCTTTGATAAAAGTATTTGTGTTTGCGAGGTTGACGTCCATTGCATTTTTTTTATAAATTAATCCTTTAAAAATATATAGACTGTTTGAGATTCTGAAATTACAAAAACTGTATATCAGTCAATATTTATATTTTTTATTTTGACGAGCGGCCCGCTCGCGGCTTTGTCCGCCTGAACTATACGATCATTTATATAATATTATTTAAGCATTTATACAGAGGAAAAATTGGTTGTTTATTTTAGTATGGATATCTCTTATATTGTTTTATATATTTTATTCATTTAATATATTTTAAATAAATAGACTACACACATGTCGTTCGTACTTTTATCAGCCTATTCTAACTAATCAGCTTTAGTTTTCATTTGGTTTAATCTGTTACTTAAATTAGGCTTATAACTAGAAATAATTATTTTTAGGTAGCTATTTCCTAAGAGAGTCCAGGTATTTGTAATGTCTTTTTCTACATATTTACTTAATATCTATTAACTTAATACATACATAGGGATATAACCCATAGTACGTAGTGATATAAACCTTCCTTAGCAGTTGGGAAAAAGAACTACAAATATAAATTTGTTATAATTTTTCTATGAAATATTGTTTTTACTTTATTTCTTTTATAAATTCTCATTTCATGCCAAATTTCATAACTGTAGCTCTACGGGAAGTAATTTCATACGAAATGCAACAACAATGCAAAAATGCTCGTAACCCTAAATGGCACCCACTCGTGACGTGACGTGATTTTTACTCAGATGATCTTTGTTTGGGAGATTTCAGCGGCAAATCTATGATACTTTTACCGTTATGAGACGTGACAGCTTTGAACAGCGCCCTTGAATTTCATGTACATTGTACATAATGTGTAAGAAAATGAACTTCTAATCGTCTTTAAAAATGTAAAAGAGCGCTTTGCCTCGACACCAGGGTGAAGAAATGGAAATATAAACGCAAAGATATACTTCCTCGAGTGGGGATCAAACCACAACCGTCGCGTTACAGTCACACCCTAGTGCCGCTGCGCCACGACAGCCTCAATAAAAATATACTTAAACATTTACAAAATGTAAGAAAAAAGATATTTGCAAAAGCGAACTTCGAAACTATATGTTATACGCTACGCTTAGAGCCAACAAAATGTCTAAGAAAGAGCATAATACTTTTATAATTGCGTATTTTTTAGAAAATTGTAATACTTAACCCATAGCTATCACATGTATTCGTATGACTTTATAAGAAACGTTTTCTAGTATTAAAATATATTTCGATTTTAATGAAATATTCTTATTTAAGAAGCTAGAGAAAGCTTTTAGCCGTGTGTTCCCGGCTTAGAATAGGATCACCCTGGTACTGGTGGTGTCGTAAGAGGCGACTAAAGTACGAGTGGGAGAGTCACGCCGCCAGCAATGGCGACACGCATGGGCAGACTTGA